>JBAMJV010004890.1:0-210000 GCA_037951105.1 Echinarachnius parma | reverse complement strand
AACGATCGGGTAAGAATTCAAAACCGAAGCTCAAACGATATCAAGATTATCTTAAACATATTATTAAAAAGAAGTTGTATAGACAAAATATTCGGTCAAGTAGAAACGATCGGGTAAGAATTCAAAACCGAAGCTCAAACGATATCAAAATTATCTTAAACATATTATCAAAAAGAAGTTGTATAGAAGAAATAATCGGTCAAGTAGAAACGATCGGGTAAGAATTCAAAACCGAAGCTCGAGCGATATCAAATCTTAAATATAATAATTATTTAAAAGTAGTTTTATATAATAGAAGAAATTATCGGTCGGGTATAGGCGATCCGGGAGGAATTCAAAACCGAAGCTCAAACGATATCAAATCTTAAACATTATTATTTATGAAAGTAGTTGTATAGAAGATATTATCGTTCGGATAGAGACTATCGGGTAAGAATTAAAACCCGAAGCTCAAACGATATTAAAGTTATCTTAAACATATTATTATTTAAAAGTAGTTGTATATAATAAATTATCGTTCGGGTAGAAACGATCGGGTAAGAATTCAAAACCGGAGCTCAAACGATATTAAATCTTACACATAGATTTAATTATTCTTGGGTTAGTGCCCGGTTTATATAGCTTCTGACTAATCGAGCATTGAAAAGGGTTTCATGGGAACGTCCCCCATTCAAGGGGTCTGTGTGGCTCAATGGTTGAGCACCGGTCTAGCAGTCCGGAGGTCTTGGGTTTCATGGGAACGTCCCCCATTCAAGGGTCTTTTTGTGGCTCAATGGTTGAGCACCGGTCTAGCAATCCGGAGGTCTTGGGTTTCATGGGAACGTCCCCCGTTCAAGGGTCTTTTTGTGGCTCAATGGTTGAGCACCGGTCTCCGGAGGTATCGATGGTTGAGCACCGGTCTAGCACAATCCGGAGGTCTCGGGTTCAATACCCGGAGAAGCCTAACATACACACGATCAAACAATTTTGGACAAAAATGTGTGTTAGTTGACGAAAAACAAATTGTATAATACATAATCTTATTTCGTTCCTATTTAATGGTCGTGACATGATGACTTTTTACTCGTGTAAAGTAATAATAAAGGCGATGTTGAACAAATTATAAAAACTGTGTAGCAAAGTTTCCCGTCAAATGATTGATCATAATTCAAATTATAATATGTCATCGTCATCATCATGATTTTCGCTACTATAGGCGACAACGACGACGAGAGCAAAGATGACGACAGCGAGTTCTCCTTCAGCGACGTCACCGATCTGGATAATTACGCCTCGGGCGGTCCCTCCTCGATCCCGCCCTCCCACCAGGGCATGATGGAATCGCCCTACGGCCAGGACTCGCCCGTCGGCAACCAACCACCCCCGGTAAATGGGTGCTACGTACATACTGCTCACATAAATGGGGTATACACAAACGACACTTTAAATCCAATACGCTGTGTGTGCATGCCAAACATTTTGTCCAAAATATGTCCGTCGAATTACGAGTTTGTTATATGAGTTTGTCGTTGAAACCTAACCGATTTACATATTGTTTAATTACCATGTTCCCTTGATTATTGATTTGATTTAATTAGTTGGAGATCAATATTATATTGAAAATTGTGAATAATCGCACATCTCAGAGAACTTAAAGATATTATTGCCCGGGCGTCATCAAACTATCAAAATTATCTATTAAAGTGTAACTTACAATAATGATTGCCAAAAAATATTTAGGAGGGCGCATTTGGTTGGTTTATACACAAATTTTACAAAACGATTACTTCGTACATAAAGAACATGCACTATAATTTAGCAAAGAGAATGTTTGTAGCAGTAATTTGAGGGTAAACTATTCGATTTTCAATTACTTTTTCGCATGAGTTGTTTCTTACTATTGATGCACGAGTATTTATCTAGTTTGCATGTATCATAATTGGAATGATTATTGAGTTGTCGTTTTATGATCTATGTATATAGGTTAACTCTTGTTATAATGTTCAGTTCACATACTAGTAATATGGATGTCATATATGTTTACATGATATTCTTAGTAACGGAATACAAAAATACACCATGTTCAAGCATGATCATGTTCAATACAATTGGACAGAGAAGTGAACATGAATATGCTCTTAATATGTATTAAATTCAATTCAAATCATATTATTCTCAACACTTTTCATATTTACATTGATAAACTACAAATACAAAATGAGATAACACAATAAAATAATGATAAAATGACAATGGCAATATATGACATAGTGTTTGGGATAGACAGAAAGGAATGCTCCCTTTATAATATATGAAAGCCTATCCCACAAACCCGCATAATGCAGACAAAATAAAAGATATGACATCATTTGAATTACCGAATATGTCACACAGCAAGAAGAAAGATGTCTCCGCAAAAACTTGAATGTAGTGTATTGGGCTAAAGGCACTTAAATTCCTTCATATTTATATGGATACTGGCAATAATGAAACAGGACTGAAAAAAAAATGAGCAATAAGCGAAAATGCAAAGTGATATTTGGTAACTCATTGTACACAGTTAACAATCTCCATGGGAGACTTTCAAATCAGAACATTTAAAAAAATTATACCATTACAATCATTGTCATTATCTTCATTCATTATTTGAATTATTTTTCGGCATTATCTTTATTATTATTGTGATTTATTTAATTATTCGATTAATTTATATGTTTCATTACCTTTTGATTTATTTATTCATACTTATTAATTTCATTATTTATCCATTTTGACTCCGTCAGGGCATGATGAACCAGCCGATGTACAGCCCCGAGCATTTCCTCGCCGACGGCCCTCCCCCCGGCATGGACGTCGTCGGCGGACTCGACCACGACATGATCCCGCCATCGCAGGTCACCACCCTCCTCACCAAGACCGAGATGGAGATGAATGGAGTCCACGCGGCCCAGGGGCCCGGCGGGCTCATCAGCAACCCCATCGATAAGCTCTACTCGATGCAGGACTCGTATTTCAACGCGGTGGAATAATGATAAGACTTTATTGCAATCGAGAAAGTTACGCTCATGCGCTTTGATGACACACTGCGGGTCGCCATTTTGAACTAGGCTAACTTGTGCGCACTGTATCAACGCTGTAGAGTAATGAAAGTTATCTCTGCTTAGACTAAATGCGATGGAGAAAATGATGTTAAAGATCGTCAAGCGTTGGGATGACACACTGCGGGTCGCCATTTTGACCTATATGCTAACCTGTGCGCACTGTATAAGAATGAGGCCAATGCGTTCGCAAAATGGCACCGCGTATCTTATTTACAAATCCGAACTACCTTTAAATGGAGAAATGGAGATGGAGAAAATAATGTCAACGCCTATATTTCGACGCGAATGAGGAACACGAGTATTTGTTTGCGCGTCGTTTGGACAAAGGACAAAAGTATAAAATACGCTGTGGAATTATTCATCTCTAATTTCAACGCAGTAACGCGAGGTTTTTTTTTTTCATTCATTTTTTGCGTCAATTGAACAGAGTAATAAGCGAAACATTTTATACTGCGATGTCACCATTATTTACTGGCAGGAAACTTGAAATAAGATGTGGAACGAAATATCAAAGGAACTACAACAGAAAAAAAGTAGGGAATGAACGAACGCGCAGGGAGGAATGTTGTAAAACAGGCCATCGGAGGTTCACTTTATAAAGTGCACATTCTCAACTCCCTGTGAAGTATTCTACACAGGTTACCTGTTACTGGTAACCTGTTATAACATGCTTTACAAATACCCTCCGTTCTAACAGAGTACCAATACCATGACTTGTTATACTCCTGGAAAGGATAATTATATGAGCATGTAAAGATAAAAGTACCCTGCTGAAGGACAAAGGGGACTGGCATATAATTTGGATTCGAACTCGGGACCTCGCGACTCATTGGAGGGTGCGCGCTTTACCAACCTTTACTTCATGATTATGAAACGGTGTCAGCATGGTTGCCCGCGAAGAACAATGAACGATACCGTATACGGAGGGAATTAATGAAGGAATACAATTATGCGAGATCAAACGTGATTTAATGTAGTCTATAGAAGTGATAGATAGTGAGTGGAAAATTACTTTTAAGCCCTATAGTCACAATGGACCTACGAGTATACGACGGGTTCACGACAGGTACATGACGACAATTTAGAGGATTTTCATGCATGGCTTGCTTTGCGATGTTGTTCGACTGTCATACAAAAGAAATGGGTGCCGTAAAGACCGTAAGACGAAAAATCTGCCGTAGCTTAAAATTCAGACTACCCTATTTTATGCTACAACAGATCCACAAAATTGTCGTCTTACTGCTGGTGTCGTGATAACATCATACGACAATCGTTGCGGATGCCAAAGTTTGGTGTCGTACGATAGACCTGCGACATAACAACGACATTTTCAAAATTGTCTGCCTGTACCTGTTGTGAAAGCATTTTGATATTTCGTTTTGACCACTTCCACTTCAACGACAATGCTCATTTCGGCGTACGAAATTTAACCGCGACAACAAATTGTATATTTCGTACGATAAAATCATCGTGGGTTTCATTGTGACGGGGGCTTCTACACGGGAGATGATTCGTGTGTATTAATATGTATAAATCTACTGAGGACATAGCAAAGTGTTTGTCTGGAGACACTAGTCTCGGTTGTTGTTTTTTATTCAAGATAATCAAATATGAATTCTTGAACTTTTCGTTGTGGTCACTGAAGAAAGAAGTCATGGTGATAACGAAAAAGATACAAATAATTATGAAGAAATATTATTTGAAACAGATAAATACAATTTGAAGTTTGCGACAAACCGCGAAATGTTACATGATTAAGATGATCCTCTATTTGCATTGAATTAAATTATGTTTTTACAGAATTCTTTCAGCGCACAAATAATATTCCATTCTGGTCTACTTCTTGAATATGCGAATGAAAAAAAAGATGATTATTTGAATAGTGCTGCAACGTAGAATGAGTTTTGTTAAATACGACAGGATTTTTCGGGAAAAATATATACTGGTACACGAAAATACAAGAGTTATGGGAGTATGTGCAATGACATAATACGACAATAGTATAATTATGTGTTGTTTTTACGTGTTTGTGTATTATTTATTATGTTTTTTAAGTTAAAGTTTAAACGATGCCAGTTCAACTTTCAAGTATGATCATGAATCTAGCTAATAGATCTCCTGTCAGATTCATAGCATTATGAATAATAAGTTTGTTCAATTCAGTACTTAACTTTCTTATGCTACTCTGATTCTTTATTAGTACTATGAGAATAATTATGTATGTACTTTTGTCTTCACCTACGGTTCACTCACGACTCGTGGATTGGCATACTACTTAATAATTATTTTTGTATTTAAAATGAATATATTATTGGTCAAAATGATATCGCATTTGCATTCCGTCTCACATTCCAGAATAATTATTTCAACCGTGGTATAAAAATTAGAGATGCCACAGTTTTTTTTTTAATATAACAGACTGGAACCGAATATATAAATCATAATTTTGCTAGTATTTCTTATGGAATTCAACGTGAATGTTATTATTAATTATTAATTATTAATAATGATTATTTATTGTTATTATTAATAATAATATTATTTATTAATAACATGAACTATTAAGCAATATTTAAGATTCCAATCTACCATGATGAACATTTCTAACGATTAATTGTATTAACTAAATCTGAAGTTTTTGATATTGTGGATTCTTCACTTTGTGAACTTAAATGTACAAGTTAAAATAACATGCTTAAATAAAATGTAATATTGAATGAACGTTAAGAGTCTTTCAACAATCGTGAATAATAATTATAATGGTATTAAAGCTAAATATGAGACCTTTTAATTGAGTAGTGGTCATTATCTCATGTCATATTTTTACTTTTAACACGCCATATTCAATGCAATAAGGGAACAACTCAATTAAAAATCAACTCGTTCGTCTGTTTTCCTTCTCCCGTCTCCTATGAAATATATAACAAATGTAAACAATACTGTTTAGATTTTATTTACAAGCAAATGGTGATGTTGTTCATAATTATTATTTTTTGCTTTTCTAAGAACAAAATGTGCTTTCATTTTCCAGAGACTGGTTATTTATACCATTCCATTGACCGATATTGTACGTAGTACATACAATACAATTCATGAAATAATGAATGTATCATACTATATGTGGTTTGTTTTTAGAGTATACTGTTTCTGTTTATAACTAGATCTTTCTGTGTGTTGTTATGTGTCCTATTTATTTACATATTTATAAGTCAGAATTCTAATGCCATTGACTAAATGATATTTGTATAATGTACATAAATACTCTAGAAGTTCGTTATATGTTTTCCTTATTTATATCATGTAATTTGAATAATAAAGTTTTTCCTATGTTCGTGTGTTTGTGCACAGACTTTAGACGAGTTTCTAACGCCAATGTGGCTCCTTACATCTTGATGATTAAATGTAAAATGCATAAATTGACATTGGTATTGATCGTTTTCTTTTATTCCGTCTTTAAAGCAAAGGCAATTGATATTAAGTTTAGGCCATTTTAGGCCTATATTAAGAACATGTTAACACCAACGCACACGAAACACAGCAACGAACCGACATACACACACACAATTGTGCACACATACATTGCATAAATATACTACACACAAAATGCGTAAAATGACTCAAATTTCGGCACTAAACAAAACAAAAACTATTTTAATCAAAGACACTAAGACAGTACCATTTGATAGCAATGTTTTAACATACAGAAAGATTGAACTTGCGCTATACAGGGTGGCCCCCCAAAAACGGAACGGGGCACTTTCCAAATTATGGTAACTAAATGATTATGTCCATCGGATAGGGTGTCTTTTCCAATGAAAAGCGATACCAAGAACAGTAATTTTGGTCGTCGTGTAGTTTTTGTTTTAGGGCGCTCTGAGTGACACCATGTCAGGTTCCCAGTTTTGTCCATGTTTACCAAGCCAGTGCCTGATAAATCGCACTCCCTGCCCGTCATAGCATCGAACAACCATGCCCATTCTCTCGGCACACAGCTGAATGCACACTAACAATGGCGCGCGTATTGCTCGTTGTTCGATGCTATGACGGGCAGTAAGTGCGATTTATCAGGCACTGACTTGGTAAAAATTAACAAAAATGGGAACCTGACATGGTTTCACTCACAGCGCCCTGGTATCGTTATTCATTGGAAAAGACATCCTATCCGATGAAAAGAATCATTATGTTACTATATTCCATTTTTTGTTGGACCACCCTGTATAAAGTGCCCACTGCATTACAATTATTATTATTATTGTTAGTAGTAGTAGTAGTAGTAGTAGTAGTAGTAGTAGTAGTAGTAGTAGTAGTAGTAGTAGTAGTAGTAGTAGTAGTAGTAGTATATAGTATTATTATAAAGGAGTAGTATAGTAGTAATAGTATTATGTTCATTTTTAAAGTAACATGATGCTTTTTTGATGAAGTAATATAGATATACAAGGAACCGTCCAATTATCTTAATAATTACAAATGGCATGCCAAATGGTTGCCACTCCGACAATAAACAAATGTACGGAATTATTATTTCATACTGATGTATATCAAACAAATTAGCACATTTTTGTATTCAGTATGTAGGCTAATTATATAGATATGTTTGTTATTTGATTAAAAAAAATATGAATTCATAATACAATACACACCTTTTTATCGGAAATAATATATTGAATTACGTATGATATATAAATGCTTTATACTCAATGTATGTAATTAATGTTTAAATTGAGAGTATACATTAAAGGGATTTAGTAACATTGTTCGTTCAAAACTTACTTGGAACTCCATTGGTTCTCTCATACCTTATCATGTTCATATTAAAGGGGTAGTTTAGTTTTGGTAGAGAGGGCGCTGCACATCACAATTTTTTTGTGAGATAATGAAAACTGAGTGTCGAATCTGAGAGAACATGCAATTGTAATGGCAAAATAAACTTTATTTGGTCAAAATCGGTCCAGAAACGGCTGAAATATCAATAAATATATTTGATCTTATAATTATTTGGGGCCCAAATAATTAGATGATTTTTTTCAAAAAAATAAAAAAAATGCTTACACTTTTTCAAAAATTTTCAAAAGCGTTTTTTAAATAGTTGTTGATGATCTATCTACTTAATCATTATTTCGATAGAACATCACATGCATTATTTTGTATGAAAAATGGTTGAAACCAATGCCTTTTTAGAAAGCGCCCTCTTCTGTTTTAATGGCTCTTTTTTAAAAATGATAACAGGCTTTTTACTTAGTCGTTTGTAATTTTGTATACCTTTCGAGCATGGTGGAGTAATAACTATTATTTTATAATGTTACTGTCTAGGTTTGGTTACTAAAGTTCAGCCTTACCAAAACTGTACTACCCCTTTAACAGTAAAAGCGCGGGACAGGTTTCGGTTTTTCAAACTTCCATTTTGTTCAAAAGATATTTACGATTGAAGTGTTCAGATATAAAATTGACTACGGGATAATTTAAGCCGTGTACAAAGTAAGTGCTACAGTATATGAGTTAATGAATATCACTTTGCATTTTTGCTCTTATCTCAGCCAAAACACATCCAATTAACGTGAAATCTTCACACATTACTTTGTGGACTTTTCATATCACACCAAATACACATTTTATATATTAATCACCCATCACTTTTTGCACTTGTCAACAAAGTTACTAAATCCCTTCAAGGGACTACCTATATATGGCCATTCTATATTCAGAAGAGTTATAAACTCAACTGAGATTGAACCCTGTTTTAGATATCGCGTTTGAAGTGAAATATATAACAAAAAAGGGTTCAACAAAATATCAAAAAGTACCTTAATAGATGATAATTAAATTAAATAGTATACACGTAATTTATTCCACCACCTAGGGCCATGACATGAAGTGATAAATGGTTGATAAAATGAGTATATGTGTGATCAGATATGTCCACTATAAGTAATGTGTAAAAATGTAATATGGCCGAGTAATGAGCACTGACTTTGTTGTAACTAACACAGTAGATAGTAATACATATTATGAACACGTTAATCATGCATTTCTTTATAACGGAATAGAAATTTAGAAAAATCGAAAGCTGTTCCATGCTGCTATTGGTAATACGAATACTGGCAACAAGGTATATTCTGTATTCCCTAGTCCAGGAACGTCCGGTAAATCTTAGTTTCATGGTATGGGGTGGACACTTGGTAGTTTGTCTTGCTAGGTGACCATGTTAGAGCGATCTCTGATGTACAGTTTCCATAGTGTTTTCTTCATAGACGGTGAAGGCTCTTTTGGGGCATTTCCGGTTAAGCAAATGCGATAATCTATCATGGTGGTCAATCGTGGACGTCCTATAGATTCCCGTGGCTTTAATTGACCCTCCTCTCGATGACGTCTAAGGATTTTACAGACCGTAAACTGCGATTTCCCAACGAAATAGTGGTCATTGCTTGTTGAGACCCCTTCCTGGTGGAGCACAAACATCATTTGGCGTATAGCCAATGGCTTTGGACGGAGTATGGCCTAAAGAGCCTCTGTGCCAAGTTTGGTTGAACATTTTACAGCCAACTCTGAGAAATTACACATAATGATGACTTGTTGGACATACGCTTTGGAGAGGGAAAGGGGTCAATCATCAAGAGCCGCCAGTTGATTGAAATGTTGATTGAAAATATTGATCATAGAATATTGCTTTATAAATTAGAAACTTATGGAATTAGAGGGACCGTTCTTTCTTGGTTTAAAGACTATTTAAATAATAGACGACAATTTGTTGATTTTAAACATAATTCGTCGTTAACTTCAACCATTAAATGCGGAGTGCCACAAGGCTCTATTTTAGGTCCCTTACTCTTTTTTATTTATATTAATGACATTGTAAACACATCACCACTCTTAACATACATTTTATTTGCAGACGACACTAATATATTTTATTCACATAAAAATTTGAATACTCTCATTGAAACTTTGAATAGTGAATTAGATAAATTATCTAATTGGTTTAGATGTAATAAACTATCTTTAAATATAAATAAAACTAACTTTATATATTTTAAGAGTTTGCACTCTACACACGAATTTGTTGCTAATATATGTATTGATAGGATTCCTATTGTACAAAAAGATTCAGTTACATTTCTAGGTGTAATAATAGATTCCAATTTGATATGGCATCCTCATATAAATAATATTTGTACTCGGGTTTCTAGAGCCATAGGTATATTATATAAATTGAAATACTTTCTTTCAAAAAGGACACTAATAACGATATATAATTCATTTATACTCTCTTATATTTCATACTGTAATATAGCATGGGGAAATAGTAGTGTGACGAAAATTAATACAATATTTCTTCTACAAAAGAAAGCATTACGTATATGCGCTCATGCGCATTTTTTAGCCAACACAGATCCTATATTTTATAAATTTAAAACTCTGAAAATTAATGATATACACACCTTCCAATCAGCAATATTTATGTATAAATTTTCAATTAATATACTTCCGAAACCATTCCATATTTTATTCACATATAATACTGATATTCATTCGTACCCCACCAGACATTCATCTGACCTTCACCTTAATAATCCTAAAGTTTTAATAGCCCATAAATCTATAAGACATCATGGACCCGACATTTGGAATAATCTGCCCCAAGACATAAAAGAATGCACATCCCTTTTTTCTTTCAAAGCCCATTTGAAAACAAATCTTATATTAAAATATTTAACTTAGACTCCCATTAAAACCTGATTATTTTATTCATGAAATTTGATAAATAGTGTATCTATGGATTATTTGTTATTTGTTGATTAATTGTCATTGGTATATTTTTTAATATTTATAATTGTTATGGCGCGATATTATTTAAAAAAAAACAACAACGTGTGTTTTGCACCCGCACCAGCACGTACAATATACATGCACCCCTTTTTATTTGATACAATATAGAATAAACATAATAAATAATGGGGGGTGTTGAGTGGGTCAACAGTGCAGGTGCAAACTTTGCACTTGTACTGTTGACCCGCTCAGCGCCCTTTTGATTTATTTTATTCTTTTTTTGTACTTAAACATGTTTTTATAATTTAGATTGTTCATTCAAGTGACGAGTTAGTAATTATTATACAACACCTTTTGGGCACCATGTAGCTCCCCCCTCCCCCTCCCAGGCCACCATCCACTCAAGCTCCCTGCTTATGATGGTTGGTCTGCTGCATTTGTTTATTTGTTGTAATAATATATATACATTATTGTCACATTGATTTAAATGATTATATAACTATCCCTATTTCATTGTTTTATTATTATGTATGTACAATTGTTCTTTGTATATTTGATTTTGATTTTGTTAAATAAATGCAGAAATAAATCTGCCTTAAAAAAAAAAAAAAAAAAAAAAATGTACTCATCCAATGTTTATGTAAACATCTGGGTTCGATCCACGGTCCGTCATGCGAAAGACTCTTTTAAATGGTTTAATTAATCCCTTTAAAGTCGGGTACTCGGAATTCATAAAATTCATTAATTGTATGTAGCTTTGACTTCTTTTACCATCGTCATCGTGCCGCATAAGGCTACAGAACAACAAAAAAGGCACCACCGTGATGCACGATATACATGGTACCATTGGTATGTGCTCAATATTAGACACAGGGATGTCAATATTTTACCTTCATAGTAGTTTTATTCTGCGGGGATCAAATTGTTGACTCTCCGATTAATCGTCAAACGTTTCTTCAACTCACTCCAGAAGTACCTCTCACCCCTTTCGTCCTCGACCCAAGACATGTACGAAGCATGTTCACTCAGGAAGAGTCTGACCATGTACGGGAACTCATCGTCAGGAATGGTCTCCGTGAAGACCAGTATCACGTTCTCGATCTCGGTGTCGCTTACGTTGTCCATGGCAATGCGAAGTTTGGTCATGAACATGTTGTTCCTGACTGCGGCCCTGCTGAGCAGCAGCACGGTCTTGTAGCTCTTCTCTATGACATGGCAGACGGCGTCCAGGTAGTGCATTCCCAGCATCAGATCCTCATCACCAAAAGCGATCCTCTGGAATTCGGGGACCACTTCACCGATGACTGGTCGGAAATAACGGGCGGCCCATTCTTCGTCAGCTTCCGTGAACATTATGTTGATATCATAATCGAACTCATCATGATTCCGAGCATCATGAAACTCGTTGTATCCCAAAATAGCTAGCTTCAAGAGAAAGATTTTGTATCGCAGTAGCCACCTGTGGTAGTACGCAAGAATCAGGATACACGATAGTCCAAGGAGTGCTAGTGACACGAGGCAGTAGATGAATATCTTCTCTTGACAATATTCACCTGACTTCAAAAGCAAAACTTGCTTTCCACGCAAAGGCTGTAGAGTTGCCGTAGCCGATGAACACAAAGTTCCGTCTGGGTTAGAAAGTGTATCGCCAAACCACTCAACAAACCACTTCAGGTCACAGTTACACGCAATAGGATTTCCTGATACGTCAAATAATTTTAAGAGGGGTCGGAGGGGGAGAAAGCTACTGCGATTGAAACCCACTAAGTGGTTACCAGCAAGAGTCAAGTTAGTAAGGTTTGAAGAAGACCTGAGGAGGTCTTCATCCAGGTAACCTATCGCGTTGTCATCAACATGTAGATATGCCAATGACTTCAGGGGAACTAAGGTGGAAGTAAGGAGACACGACAAGTAATTTCTCTCTAGGTGTAGAGTTCGAAGAGAGATCATTCCTTCAAAGGCAGTGGCGGTAATTGTTGTAATTCTATTATAGCTTAGATCAAGTTCTTCCAAGTGTGTCAGGTTCCAAAATATTCCGGATATGACCTCTTGTATGAAGTTTATCCTGAGAGAGAGATGAGTAAGGTCATGCAGGCCACGGAATAAAGAAACTTTATTACGGGGATCCCATACATAGTGTGTGTATAAGTGTGCATTATCCAGGGAAAGTTTCTGCAAGGATTTCGCATCTTTAAAACATTTACCCACTTTCCAAAAATTTTGATACAAGCATGTAAATGAATGAAAATACAAAATTTGAAGTTTCGGAGTATCAAAGTAAATGAAATTATTAATTTCTGTCAGATCAACCCATGAAGTTTGCAATGAAACTAAACTATTGGCTTTAATATTCATATGAATTATTTCAGAATTAGCCAAACTTAAAAAACGTAGGTGTTCCAAGCCATTGAAAGAGCAATTCTGCAACGAGAATGATTTACAATGGGTCAGATAGAGATCAGTGATGTTGACTTTCCATACATCACACCCTGGGTTAAATTCCCGAAGATTATTTTTTCTCAGAAACAGTACGCGAAGGTATGTCATTCCAACAAATGATTGCGGCAAAATAACAGATAGCTCGTTGTTGCTAAGGTCGAGTCTCGAAATGTGAGATAGATTTGTTAATATCGGAGGATCAACAATGATGAGGCCGTTGTAAGACAAGTCTAATGTTGTTAAAGACTTATCATGAAGATATTGGAAGAGATTCGGTGGATATTGTTTTATGAACGCAAGCGCTCCTCTCATGTAAAGTTTTAATATCCAATCGGACATCGAGACTCCGAGAAACACATTTTGAAGTTCGTTGATGTTTAGTGTCGTAGTAGGGTGGTCAAGCGACAGATCTAGGGACCGTACTGTCAATGATACGATTGCGTCTGGATCAATTAACTTAATGGGATTTCCCTTGATGTAAAGAGTCTGGGTAGGGCAGGTTAATACGAATGTCTCTTTTGTGAGTTGTCCAATTGCGTTGTTTGATACGTCTATGAAGGAGTATTGTTGGCTACTCTTACACGAACTTACATTTAAGCAGGTCAAATTATTTCCCGCTAGTGTCAATCCTAGACCTCTAACGGGTGCATTAGCCATTGCTTCGGAGGGGAAATGTGTGAAAGCATTGTAAGTGAGTGAGAGATAAACAAGTTTACTGGAATGCTTAAATGTGTCAGTATGGAAGGTAGTCAATTCATTATAGTTTAATCGCAGTCTTCGCAGTTGTTTAAGTGGGTGAAATGTTTTACTTTCTATTGTATGGATGGCGTTATCCAAAATGTTGATGTCTTTAAGAAATATATATCGGCTGAACGAGTTGTTCTTGAGAATTGATATGTTATTCGAATTCAACGTAATTGCCTGAATATTTGAGCTCAAATATTGTGGCACCACTTGGAGATTCAGGTCGTAGCAGTCAGCCTCTCTAGTTGAAAGTAATTCCCGACAGACGCCAGCTGATGTAAACGTTGGTCCCAGCTTAATCCCACGACCAGGTTTAACGCTTCTGTCAAGATAACTGCAGAGTCCAAGGTGAAAATGGACAACAGAAATAAGAACTGCAACACGCAGTACTCGCGACATTGTACAAAGTCCCATTGTTCTTGATTTGATGATGGTTGGTCAAGGACATTCAAAATGAGCTACTCCTGATTATCATGTCCTGCAATTATATCAATCCAATTAAATCAGTCATCAGAGCAAGATCCAATCTCTAAAGTTGTGAAGATGAAAATACAGTAAGTTGTAATGAAATATTTCCTTTCAAATTCATGATTATCAACAATTGCAATAATTGCTTTCCTGTATTTAAAGTGTAGGACATTGCCAGGCCAAGATAGATACACAATGGGGTGCCGCACTGCGATCCGTCGAAGATTCGAATGAAATAAAAATGCTAATCCTGAAGCATGACGACATTCCATTGCAGTGGCGTAGCAACGGGGGTTACGGAGTGGGGGTAGTGTTGACGTGCCTCCCCCCCCCCCCCCCCTCACCGATAATAAAAACGGTACAAAACATGAGAGGAAAATCAGTAAAAACATAATCAAGAAATGCATAACGTGTGCTCTACCCCTCTCCCCAACCTAATCAATCGGACCACACAACACATCCGGTTCATAGGACTATATTGATCAAAAGCGAAAGTCGAAGGACTATCATGGATTAGACAATTTAAGTGGATCTCCTTTTCTGCATGCTTGCTGGCATTACAACGACGCATGTTACCATGGTTACTGTACTTATTTTTAATCTAATGATAGTAAACGACGTGAAAAAGGAAAGGATTGTATATCATGATTTACAAAACGTATCACGCTATTTGGTTAAAGTAAGCAATTAACCTTCAATGGAATAACAAGGTGTCAAAATCAACCAAAGTCTAGCTTTACCATTTCTCTTGTACACTGTTGTTTGGCTTATATTATAACGAAAGAATGAAAAATGTTTGGACTTTTCAAACGTCTCCCTAATTATGGAGATATTTATGATTAAATGAATCGCGATCCGAAATACTATTCGATCGATTGCAGTCAAAATCCAATTGCAAAGGTGATAAATAATTGAATTTCCCCTTGTTTTCACTAGGTATATACAAATGTGTTTATGTAACTATCAAACATCATTTAAAAGAATACAATAGTATTGCTGTACATGATTGAAGTCTTAAATGTCGTTTTTAAACAATTCTTATATTGTTAATGGATCACTTTAATTCATATGTGCAGTTTTGAAAGCTCTATAGATATGATGATTGTTTGTGTACTGATTTATGTAGGTTTCGAGACAAGAGGCAATACGCCACAGTGAGGCGAGGGAGAGGGGGGGGGGGGGGGGTGCAGTGGTACGTTCGCCTTTCATGCGCTGTGCCCTGTAAACAAGTTGATGGGTCCAAATTAAACTTCACCACCAACGACCCCTCGGACCATAAGCGTCAAGCCCTCTGCAGACAGAGCCGACTCGACCCGATCCGATCGGTTTCAATCAGGCTAGAGTCGGGCCCGGTCGGTCGGAGCCGATTCATCGTGTTGGATCGGCCCCGACTGACATCCGACTGTCTCTCGACTGGCAAAATGTGTGTCGCATGGCACTGAAAACTGAGCCGATCCGAATAAAAACCAGTCGGATAGGGTAGAGTCGGCTCTGTCTGCAGAGGGCTTTAGAGGTTTGCGGTTATCCCCATTCTCCTCCCCCTTTCCCCAATATAGGCATATTGCGTAATTATTATATTTGTATTTCATTTTTTTTCGTAACATAATAATGCATAACAACTATCCGAAACTCATGTGAACTGCATTACACTCAAAGAGGAATAATGATTTTAACGAAATAAAACAAATTACAGTATTATAAAGCACGTAATAACAACTATATTGTTTTGTCATAATATGCCTATGTAAATAATACAAGGAAACCTCGCAATAATAAAACTTTTCCTGCGACTTATTACCAGTTAGAACATTCGTATGTCACATAGTAATGCGCAGTTGTACTGCAAGGGTCGATCTGCGACCTATCACACAGAAGACTTTAACTGCCTGTCAGTAGTCGGGTGCCGATCAGTATTCGGGTGCCGACGCGGCAAAATGTGAAACAACAGAGCTGGAATAGGAGGGGCATCCGGAGAGAAGATTGTACAAGCATTCAGCTACAAGCGTTATAAATTTGTTCTCAAATTAAAATGATATTGTATTCAGGCCAGGTGGTAGGCAGGGGGGTGCGTTAGGTGCGTACGCAACCCCCTCCCTAGTTCAGAAAGGTCCACTTTTTGGCGGTCTCGGTCCACTTTTTACCGGAACTTGAGTCCACTTCTTATCGGTCTCGACCATCGTACAGCGTGTTCACACATAAACATTTTCATCCCTTAATCATGACTAAAGAATTATGACTAACGATACGACGTATCGTTAGTCATGATTAAACCAAACTACATATACGTCACACACACACACAGAGCCAATATCGCACAACAGCTGGCTTCCAGGTGCACCGGACAGGTCAGGTCTTCCTATAGGGGCCTGTGCGCGCGAACGTTCACGTTAAGCCACGCCCAGTTAGTTACGAGTCGTATAGCTAATCATGATTAAGCGACCGACCGTCGTTCACACACGAATAGAGCGTGATTCTATAGTCAGCTCTCGTACGAAACGACGATAAAACCCGTGTTTCTTAGTCATGACTAACGATACGTCGTTTCGTTGGTCAGCGTTCAGACACACGAATTTCATCGTATAGCTAATCAGCAGCTGATTCTATAGTCAGCTGCTGATTCTTTAGTCATGATTAAGGGATGAAATTTTTGTGTGTGAACACGGGGGTAAACCAATAGTCTCGGACCCCCCCCCCCCCCCTTGATTACACAACTTAGCCAGTGGTCTCGGACTCGGCCTCGAAAGTTTGGGGCGACGGAACCCCCCCCCCCCCCCCCCTCCCCACTCACCCCCTTGAAAAATCCTGGCTATGGGCCTGGTATCGTGGTATATGGGCGCCTCGCAAGGAGGTGTCATAGTACGCACACATTATCATTGCAGGAGTGTACCTGGGTATGGTGACTGTCATGGCCCAGGGGTTCCCTGTGCCTGAATTCAAACTCTTGAAGGAAAGCAAAAACAAACTGTCCGTTTAACAGAGAACTGGAGACATGAAAACGATTAAAGTATATAGATAAACAAGGTTTATTAACAGAATATATCATCAGAAATCATGCCCACGGCATTCAAGTGCATATCATAGTAAATATATGGTTGTTGCAAATACAATGAATCATTTACAAAAATACAGCAAGGCATAACAATATAGCTCAGCATAACGTTGGCGTTGCAATATATGACAGATTATGTACTCTATTAAATGCTGCGAAATGTAACAGAATAAACGGTAGAGGTCAAGTATTGTAGGTTTGAGCGATTTAATGTTCATTCGATCAAAAAGATTCATTAGGCGCAAAAAAACAGGAAAAAGAATTATGTTGGATTTAAAAAAAATGTATTTCAACTTTATAAGCAACTGTATATTTACATGATTTGCCATATAAATACTTGTTTTCAGATATGAGAGAACTCTGATAAAAAAAAAAAACACAAACAAAAGATGACGTGAGTAGGAATTCACTATTCTTTTCATTAATCTTCAACAAAATGGATGGCCACAACTTAAAATACAATTGGAATTCTAGCGGTTCCCTCATACCGTGTTGTATTCGTATTAACAATAAAATCGAGGTATGTACTACATACAAGGAAGTTGGGCATGCTAATAAAATAATTACCAAAGCCACGCTTCCCGTATTTAGATGGCGGACGGCTCGTTCATCTCGTCACAGCAATTTCAGGGAGCGCGCCCTCTAGTTTTCTTTAGTATATAACTCTATGTTCCCAAACCATTATCCTAATGATTTATTCATAAACAGTGATGTACGTCAAGGGTTACTCATGCATATTCATAGCTACGATTAGGGTTTGGATAAGATTTGAGGGATATGTTTAAGATAAGACCATTCTAACCATCAGCAGTATAATGTAGCCTATTGGTCACGCTGAGGACTCCAAAACTAGGGGTAATGGGTTCGAATTCTCTCTTATGCCTCTTCTTTTTTTCTTTTGCCATAATTCATGGGCACTCTTGGGGTGTTTATATGCACCTTTTCAAGGATGCTCATGTACACCCCTGTTAAGGGGTGCACATGTGCTCCTTAAGGCGTGCAAAATACAAGATCGTGCACCCCTAGGGGTGCACAATTGCACCCCTATTTTTTAGTGTGTAATGGGTTCGAATTCTCTCTTATGCCTCTTTTTTTTGTTGCCATAATTCATGGGCACTCTTGGGGTGTTCATATGCACCTTTTCAGGGGTGCACATGTGCACCTTAAGGCGTGCAAAATATGGGACAAGACCGTGCACCCTATAAGGTAGACATGGGCACTCTTGGGGTGTTCATATGCAGCTTTTCAAGGGTGCAAGATGGGACAAGATCGTGCACCCCTAGGGGTGCACAATTGCACTCCTATTTTTTAGTGTGATACAGGAGGTAAGTAAACAGATTGGGCTTTCAAGTTGCATGTGCATAATTAATTTCTCTTCATACAAAGTTAGTTTCAGTCAATCAATCAAAATCTATTTGTTCTAATTACATAGTCTATCAGTGCTCTTTGATGAGCCTTGATTTCGGAATTTAATAAAAAATAAAATCTGATCTGATAACATCAGTCTAATCTTTGTTCAAGGAAACAATATGGGAATAATCAATCTGGCATTATACAAAATACAACACATATAATTTATTTCAAAAATATATCAACACCCAACATCCAAATTCATCTTAGCATTTAATAATGTGCCTATTATCATTGTAATTTGTTCAAAATTACGAGGAAGATACGAAAAATATAATCTGCTCCGACTACGACTACACGTAGGGTGCACATTTCCACCCCATACATTGTGCACGCTCAGACGAGAAAATGTTGACGTATGCGGGACATGCACCTTTACAGGAGTACGCGGGCACGGAAGGGGTTGAGGGGGAGGATCGTACACGCCAAGTGCACGCCTAGTTCTAAGTGTGTAGGCTAATTATATTAGATATTTGTTTATTTGATTTGAAAAAACTATGAATTCATAATACAATACACACCTTTTTATCAGAAATAATATTTTGAATTACGCATGATATATAAATTCTTTATACTCAATTTATGTAATTAATGTTTAAAGTGAGAGTATGGATTTAGTAACATTGTCCGAATCCTCAAAACTTACTTGGAACTCTATTGGTTCTGTCATACGTTATCATGTTCATATTAACAATAAAAGCACGGGACAGGTTTCGGTTTTTCAAACTTCCATTTCGTTCAAAAGATATTTACGATTGAAGTGTTCAGATATAAAATTGTCTACGGGATAATTTAAGCCGTGTACAAAGTAAGTGCTATATGAGTTAGTGAATATCACTTTGCATTTTTGCTCATATCTTAGCCAAAAAACATCAAATTAACGTGAAATCTTCACACATTACTTTGTGGACATATCATATCACACCAAATACACATTTTTATTAATCACCCATCACTTTTTGCACTTGTCAACAAAGTTACTAAATCCCTTTAAGGGACTACCTACTGTATATATGGCCGATCTATATACAGAAGAGTTATAAACTCAACTGAGATTGAAGCCTGTTTTAGATATCGCGTTTGAAGTATATAAAACAAAAAAGGGTTCAACAAAATATCAAAAAGTACCATTAGATGATAATTAAACTAGAAGGCCGACAAAGTCAGCATACCCACGCCTCCCATTAGCCCTGTTCTACCCCTTCGTCGGCCTCAACCCTGTTTTGCTTACCGATGCATCCTAAAAACATAGTGATCAACCGTTGAACAGAACGAGTGTATGAACTGTATGTTTATCTTAAGCGTATAAGTTTAAATTGCATGTAAATTGTCCACTTGAGAGGATCATCACCATTGTTCTGGTCATTGGGCCAGGATGTGTGCATTAATGACATTATTGACAATGAGACTGCACACTGTTTTACTTTTGTATAATCAATCCATTTTCCCCTATTTTCCTGATTCTAACCAGTCTAGATGTATTCAATATGTAAAAATGAACATCTGTTCATCTTCACATTAGTGTCGGGTCAATAATAATTATTAAATAAATAAATGTATTTTTCGGAAACTTACCAATTTCTTGGCGCTTCAAAGTTCAGATCAGCGTGTTGCAATTCAATTCCGTTCCGTATTAATTAACCCGGAATCGAAAGTACCGTACCATAACATATGGTACCGTGCGCGCGATCGCGATGCACACCTGGACTAAACTTGTTAGTTGCTGCTCGATTGGATTCAGCGAGGTTACCGTACCGCGCCTATAACGTGCAGATATTATTTAGGCACACACGTGCATTAAATACATACTCAAACTTCAAGGTTCCACAGAATTTGCAGGGGTCAACCAATCATCACCAAAATCTAATCGATTCTTCCATGTCACTATCCAAACATTCCCTGAAAATTTGGTGCAAATCCGTTCACCCGTTCTCTAGTTATCTTGTACACAAACAAACAAAAAAAAAACAAAAAAAAACAGACAAACAAACAAACAAACAAACAAACAAACAAACAAACAAACATACGGAACCCTTTACATAACCCCCTGCCGATTTCATCGGCGTGGGTAATTAAATAGTAAACACGTAATTTATTCCACCACCTAGGGCCATGTGGTATTTCAAATATTCTCTACAAAATCAATATTATTATATATAATCGCATGTAGAAATATCTTAGAGGGATCTAGTAACTTTGTTGACATGAAGTGATGAATGGTTGATAAAATGAGTATATGTGTGATCTGCTATGTCCACTAAGTAATGTGTAAACAATGTAATATGGCCGAGTAATGGGCACTGTCTTTGTTATAACTAACACAGTATAGATAGTAGGAAAATAATTACCGTTGGTGAAGGTGATGGGGGACAAACTATCACTTCCGAGGCGATCTGGATGTAGCTATCTTTCCGAAGCGAAGCTGAGGAAAGATAGTGTATACATTCAGATCGCCGAGGAAGTGATAGTTTGCCATCGCCTGAAACCAAAAGGTGATTATTTGCTTTACGACCTATAACTAACACAAAGGGCTTAAAAGTGTATAATATTCATCACGTGATCAACTTTTAACCAATCGTAGAGCAAGATTCTTAGTATGTGGAATATAATAACAAATATGAACACGTTAATCATGCATCTTTTTTTTTATAACGGAAGAGAAATTTCGAAAAATCGAAAGCTGTTCCATGCTTCTGTTGGTAATACGAATACTGCCAACAAGGTATCTTCTATACTCCCTAGTCCAGGAACGTCCGGTAAATCTTAGTTGCATGGTGTGGGGTGGACACTTGGTAGTTTATCTTGCTCGGTGAGCGATCTCTGATGTACAGTTTGGCGGAAGGCGTTGATTCCGTGTTTTCTTCATATAGACGGCGAAGGCTCCTTTTGGGCATTTTTCTGGTTTCTACGGCACGGGTTAAGCAATTTGCGATAATCTATCCTGGTGGTCAATCGTGGACGTCCTATTGATTCCCGTGGATTTGATTGACCCTCCTCTCGATGACGTCTGAGGATTTTACAGACCGTAAACTGCGATGTTCCAACGAAATAGTAGTCATTGCTTGTTGACACCCCTTCCTGGTGGAGCACAAGCATAATTGTGTGTGTAGTCAATGGCTTTGGACGGAGTATGGTCTAAAGAGCCTCTGTGCCAATAGTGGTTGAAAATTTTACAGCCAACTCTGAGAAATGACACATAATTATGACTTGTTGGACATACGCTTTGGAGAAGGAAAGGGGTCAATCATCAAAGGTACTGCCAAAGCTGAAAACAAAAGGCTAAATTAATTGATGCAAATTCATGCAACCATTTATTGTACATTGGTAGTTTGGAAACATTATATGGGCATTTCCACGGCAAAGTGGACATGAACTGAAAAAAAAACAATTGGCTCTATTTCAAATCCTGTTGATTTTTTCTGGATTATGTTTTCATACAACATGATCCTATAATAATATATTTCAGTTCACGTGATTTTTTTAATTCTTAGGTGTCTCCTTATAGGAGAAACGGAAACCATACACGAAACTCCACACATGGGACTACCCTGTGCAAATTTCAGGAAAATCTTCCTATTTTCTATATTTTCTGGTATTTTGTATTATTTAAGGCACCAAATTTGATGACTGATAATTACAGTACCTTTTCAGATTAAAATTTTAGTCTTTTGCGTGCTTTAAAGTATATTTTTTTATAAATCAAAACCTCCGGACAAACTGTAACGCGAGTTACCGTAACGCGAGTTACCGATGTTTCTGCATCCTACAATTTATTCCCAAATTGTTTGGAAATGTTTTCGATACTTAATCATAGGACACATACAAATGTCAAATTAGCACAACAAATATTTGACCAGGATTAACATTTAGATGGTGCTTTTCACGTGTTAGGGGGTACTGAATTTTGTCCATGTCTTTTTTTTGTAACGCGAGTTACCGAACAGGATTCTTCCGCAAAGGTGCCTAAAGGTAGCTCTGTTAGTCTTTTTTTGTGTTGTCTAGTTAGTGCACATCTACTTAATCCTTGATGATACAATCAGCCTACAGTTCCATAAAATAATGGAGTTACAGCACATTGAAGTAGTCAATGTTTCATAAAGTGTAACGCGAGTTACCGTGGAAATGCCCATATAATCATTATTTTTGGTCTAAAAGTATTCATTAGAAGCAAAAAACAGGAAAAAGAATCAAGTTGGATCTACAAAAAAAAAATATTCCAACTTTATGAGCAATACTAATAGTGTATGTAATATCATCGGGTTATGGTTAGTCAGACACGGCTTTATTTTTTAAAAAAGCACTAAATCAAATTTCTAAAACGTATACGTGAGCATTGGTTGTTCCAAAAAAAAGTTTTGCTTGGATTGTAATACATGTGATAGTGAACTTAGCTAGGGAATCTGAAAAGGAATTGCTTCCCTCCAAGTGTTTGCATTCTTGGAAAATTCTGATTTAATAAAAACCAAACATATTTTGTCCTCATCACCTGGTTAAACGATATTCAGCCGCGGCCGGTCAAGGCATCAAACATGCAGTGAATCAGCAAATTCGACCGCCGACAGTCTGTCTAGGTAAGAGCCCGGAGTAAGGACTGGACTGGATCCGAGGGCGCAACGTTATTTATATTATTGATTTATAGCCAGTACCTTTTATTGGACTACTGTTACACACATTTTGATGGAATTTTGATTTATTGCCTTTTGGAATTCATTTTTTTCATATAATAATTATAGTTTTAATATAGTATTTACAAAGTGCCACATAAATGCTGGTACATAAATCATTTGAAAGCAACAATTTGGTTTCACTTTAAGCCTACATATTAATTACGTACTTCACATGTATATTTCCTTATATGATAACGCATAAAAACAATCACTTCTTCATGTCAACTTGAATGATAATTACAATGACACTTATTATACAGGATTAATAATTTTTACTTAACATATCACATTTATGCATGTGATATCCAATATCTAAATTGTTGCCATAATATGTACAACAATGAATATCACAATATAAGCTCCGAAATAATAAAACTCTCTAAAAGTATTTCTGCTGGTCCAAGCTCGTTAAATGCATCTTTTCCTCTTGTTTATATTCTTTTATTGTTACACTTTGGTCATGCTGGGTTTGATTCTTGTTAGAGCAAGGTTCAACTGTACAACAAACATTAAAACATCGTAAAAGAAACATGGGCGAGAACGGGGCGAGAACACGAGGTCCTTTGCCCGGATACCATCCTTCCCTTTTTTTAGCTGACAAGCTCGGAAACAATTTCCTCGCCATTAAAGGGATCTGGGCAATTCCACGCCAAAGTGGACATTTGACCCAAAAATTTACAAGCATTTTTATGATACAAATTTGGTATCAAATCAAAGCTTAAATTCTATATTTTTGGAATTCAATGAGAAAATTTTAGTTTAACATAATTTTAGTTGTTTTTTTATAATAACTTTATAACCATAATTGAACCCCACAAATTTGACATTTTTGTGAAAAAGTGTTTTGATCCTGTGTTTGTTTTATATTTCCCCAGTTAAGCCTAAAAAACATTATTCTGACTCCTGAGATATGACCATTTCGTAAAATAGTAAATTTGTATGATTTATTTGAGTTGTTATGCGTCAATGACTTCTTATTTTCAGCCTATGAAAATGTCCTTCCGTTACCGAAAAATCAATATTTTAAATTTTGTGGCTCACATAATTGTTAGAGAGCAGACCAATCTTCAGTGCAAAGCAAGTTCAAGTAGGCCTTCCCATTGCTAACAATTGTATTACTCATTGTTTCTTCGTTAATTAATAAATAACAAAAGAAAATGTCCTTCCGTTACCATACACATGGTAACAGATGGACAAGGTACCTCATATTACATATTATGACAAAATTTATGTTCAAAAATTTGTCTCTCATATATGAAAACCCAAAATAATGAGACAATACCTGCAATGGCCAGCTATCAGTGGCGTAGCGTGGTCAGACTAGTAATTTTCTGTGTTTCAACCAATCAGATTTGTGCATTTAGAACATTTGATCTGGCTCACAATTGATTTTATCTAGTTCTGCAACAGGGCCCTTGTACCATGATGCCATTTGTCTGGATTTCTATTGTATGGGGATTAGTAGGTCTATTTAACTGTGGTGAGCCAGGGTGTGAATAGGCTCTGATCATGACTTTGAATAGGTCTTTTTTGTTATACAATACACCCCTATAGAATTCTTGGACATGGGTGTAGGTCTAAAATAATTAAATTTAACATGAAATTTGAAAACTAAAAACAAGGCTGTAGAAAAAGCAAGAAATAACATATCTCCAATTCTTTCATATGTTGTAGAAATTATATCAAGCCAAGATTTAAGCAAAACAAATTCTCAAAATTATTTGATCCACGAGGTAAAACGGAAGGTCAAAATCTAAGGTCAAAGGTTATCGTATCCAAACTCGCTCATGCATGAACACAAATGGCATAAATGGATTGCACATAACATCCCCAGTCCAATGACACCTTTACAAAATAAATTGACCCAACGGTTAATGGACAATGGCCATTTGAAAAATGGTGCCCACGCCCATTTCTTACAAAACTCCCCCATAAGAATCGACCATAGCGCCAAAACCATTGGGCGAATTGGGCTAAAACTTAAATATTTGCGCTTTTAAAGGTTGAAATATCATACATACCAAATATTAGCAAATTTGAAGGGGGCTGCGACGAAAATTTTCAATTTTTTTAAAGGTGATTTGACATGGAATGACCCTACTGTGTCATATCATACATTATAGTCCATTATGTCCTTCCGTTACCGAACATTGGTCCGCTTTGTGTGAAATAACTCAAATATCTGCGGACAAATTTTAATCAAAGAACAAGTAAATTCTTCTTAACCCTTCAGAGAATGAAATGTGTACCCTTAAAATATTTTGTATTATTTAATATCACAGAGTTTTAGTTAAAATTGATTTGATAACAAAACCTTGTCCATTTTAGTGTCCTTCCGTTACCGACCTCATTTGTATGCATATTCAATATTGTGCGGAGATTAAAAAAAATAAAACAATTATGGGACCTTAAAACTGTATGTTTTGGAAGTATTGTTATCAAAATAGACTGTTCTAACAACACAAGTATTTAAAAATGTCTTTCTTAAAGTTGACAATTTGTGTCTGAGTGTCCTTCCGTTACCATGGATTGACCATGAATAAGAGCCATTGGAGCATGAAATATAGTAAGAAAAAAATAGAAATGTAAATGCTTGTGATGTCCATATGCTATCTATGATATAAACTCATTTTAGACCACAAAAGAGATGTTTCCTTCTCATAAATGGTCTTTAAATTTTTAAAATTAATTTTATTGTACAATTCCAATAGACTTTTCAGAGGTCCTTCCGTTACCGTCCTTCCGTTACCGAACACTGGAGTAATTAATTTCTCATAATTAATATACCAATGTAGATATTTTTCTTAAAAGGTGGTGTTATACTCTGTGAACATAAGGAAATTGACTAGTAGCCAACTTAACATGATAAACCTCGTAACTTCACAGAGATTGGGTCATAATAAGGGGAGGGCCAAAGTCGTAAAAAGTGACTTTAGGTTGCCAGATCCCCACAACAAGTTTAAACCGATTTTAATTGCAAGTATTTGTAATGAGACAACATAATTCAGAGGTCTACCTCAACAAATTTGTTGCGAACACCTCCAAATCTAAGATGGCGTCCAAAAAAGCAGCCGTTTTGCATTGTTATAGTTAATTGGCGAGATTTCCCAAACGACACCTCATATCAACATTATTCTGCAGTCATGTTAAAGGCAATAACATTTCCTATAATCTGATACCAAACACCGTGGAGTTCAGGATATGTAACACGGTCATTTTTAGCCCCAAACTCAAAATTTTGGATTTTCCCCCAAAAAATATGAAATTATTGATTTACATAATTACGCATAATTCAATTATTATATTTGCAGTTGAATTAATACTTTTCAGAAAACTGTCCAATTATATGAACTATACTCTCTGAAAATTTCAAGTATGTACCGTATCTGAACAAAAAGTTATAGTTCTTGGAAGTCAGCATTGATATCGACAAAACGGGTAGTTTTGCATGAATTCTTATGCTATACAGGGTGTCTCAAAAATGTGTAATCTTAATTATAGGATTTGTATTTCAAAATGATTGCGTCAATCTCGGGACACCTTCAATTCCATTTATGAACAAATAAAAACAAACACCATTTCTTGTAATATGATGAATATTCCATCATCATTATGTAGTCCGTCTAGATGTCGTGTCCGTTTTACTGCATTTATCATAAATCAAGCGCTAAAAATGTTCTTAATTCCACTCCACATGGAGCATTCCAGTCAGCTGCATACTGACGCGCATGCCATGCATATTGCGAATTCGAATCATATTGGGTGTCCATGATGTGTTTAAAACATTGTCAAGATCATGTTCATTATCTTGAATAAGTGTCCTACTGAAGTACACAATATGCGGGACATACTGTAATATGTGCAGAGCGTATCTAGATTCGAACACCATCTTGATCGCAAGGTATGCACCCTTCATACCCTTCATATCTTATTACATGTAACTGGAGACCATACATGTCTATACAAATTATCTGACTCAGTATTAAAACAAAACAAACTCAATTGCTAAACTAATATGTACAACACCGAAAAGCCTCAGCAAGCCGAATGTTAGTTTTTTGTGCACTACACTGTACTCGTGTAACCATGGTAACAACAGCCGATTATGGACAAAAATATACCAAATCAACCAATATTCATTTTAAAAACTTAAAAATAGCAGGTGAAGGGTGTTATTTCACATGTGATTTGCTTTCCTCCATGTTCACGCGAAAATTAGTGTGTATAATGCGGCTTGTACTAGCCAGATATATGATTTATTGTATTTCTATTGTTGTTGTTACTATGGTTACAAATGTACACGGTGGTACAAAAAGTTATTCTACGATAAACATAATAGCCTATTCAAAGTCTTCATCGAACCCTTAAACAGTCTAGCTAACTGTGGTGTTCCGAATAATAATCATGTTATAAACATAGTTATCCAGATATGGTCGATCCGACTGTAAAGGACGAGCGCCTCCCATTCGAATATCGCACTAAATAGTGCACTTTGCATGATGGATTTATTATTGCAGTGACATTTCCGATACTCTATTTTCGTGTATTGCAAACCAATGGCGGCATATTTATGACATAAAAGAAGAAAAATGAAGTTTTTTCTAAAAAAGGGATAAACAATATTTCATTATTTAAGAGCATTTCTTAAATTAAGTCCGTAAACAAGAATTACATTTTATTGGGGCACCCTGTATAGTGTTCGAAATCGTACAAATTTGCTGTATTTGTCGATATCAAATGCTGACTTCCAGTTATTATAACTTTTTGTTCAGATATGGTAAACACTTGAAATTTTCACAGCGTATTGCTGATATAACTGGACAGTTTTCTGAAAAGTATTAATTCAACACCCAGTGCAATTATTGATATATGCTGAATTATGTAAATCAATAATTTCATATTTTGGGGGGAAAAGGCCTAAAATTTGAGTTTGGTGCTAAAAATGAACGTGTTACATATCCTGAAACCCATTGTGTTTGGTATCAGATTATAGGAAATGTTATTGTCTTTAATATGACTGCTAAATCATGCTTATTTCAGGTGTTGTTTGGGAAATCTCGCCAATTGTCTATAGTAAGTCAAAACAGCTACTTCTTTGGACGCCATCTTGGATTTGGAGGTGTTCGCAACAAATATTTTGAGGTAGACCTCTGAATTAATTTGTCTCATTAAAAATGCTTGCAAAAAAAGTTGGTTTAAACTTGTTGTGGAGATCTGGCAACCTAAGTCCTTAAGGAAGCCACTTTTTCGATGTTGGCCCTCCCCTTATAAATAAAAAACTTGAAAATCCATGTCCATTTTGGCGTCCTTCCGTTACCGGCCTCATTAGTGTCCATATCTAATTTACATAATGCGGTCAAAATTTTAGAAATAGTGGAAATCAAAGGTGTCCCAACAAGGATCAAAGACATGCCATTTAGAATAAAAAATCAAAAGCAGGATCCTGGAATTATTTGATTGAAGTTCCAAAATTGTGTCTGAATGTCCTTCCGTTACCGTGGAATTGCCCATCTAGTAACTTTGTTGACATGTGCAAAAAGCGATGAGTGGTTGATACAATGTATATTGTTGCTATCTGATATGTCCACTGGGTGTTGTGTGAAAATTTCAAGTTAAATGGACGTTAAATGGCCGAGTAATGAGCAAAAATGCAAAGTGACATTCATCAACTCATTGCACTCACTTTGTACACGGTTCTGGCGATCCATTGGATAATTTGACATCTGAACACTTCAATCGTAAATACCTTTTTCAGTGAGATCGCAGAGCCTCAACAAGGCTTCCCATTTATAAACAAAATATGCATGACTTGGATTTCTATGAAAAAGTAATGAGCAGAAACAACGATATTTCAAATCGCATAAACTAAGAGAAATTAAGTGTTTCATGAAAAGAAAGGCGTCGATACAATGCCTTATATTCCAACGTTTATGTTATTATTTGTTTCGCTTCAATCTGACGGAGATAAAAGGGTGAATTTTAAGGTTAAAATATGATAATAAAACAAGAATTGAATGATTCATGTTTACCTTATAAAATAATGTATCAAATGTGCTTGCGTCTCGGTAATTTTTACATCATTGGAAAGAGAAAAGTATTGGCTCAGATACTACACCATTCATATATTCATTCATTTTTTAGAATAGTCAGGAGCTAGCAAAATATCACAAGATGTTCAAAAATTACTGTGAATTTACAAATTCCAGCTCTGTGATTGGCTTATTCAACATCACGCGCGACTTGTGGGCTATTCAACCAAGACCGCATGGTGACAAAGCGGGCAATGTCAGGTGCGAATGACTGTTGCTATGGGCCCGTTACCTCAGCAACAGTGGTCAGTAGTTGAATGAGCCAATCACAGTGCTGGAATTTCGGAAATCACAGTTATTTTTTGATCCCGTGTGATATTTTGCTAGCTCCTGACTATTCTAAAAGGTTAATGAATATGCGAATCATTTCTCATCAAAAACGAGACTTTACCCTTTCCAATGATGTAAAATTTACCGAGACGCAAGCATTAATAATAAGTTATTTTACGATATAAATGTGCTGAACATTTTTGCTTTTCGTTTCCTCTTTTCAACCTTAAAATTCACCCTTTTATCTGTGACAGGTTGATATGAAATAAATATTAATATGAACTTTGGAATGTTAGTCGTTCAATGAACACTATCCTTTATATAGAATATTCGATTTATCCTAGTTATTTCGATTTAAAACATCGGTGTTTTAGCTCAGTATGTAGGAAAATGACACGTACAGGTCGGTCAATTAATTATAAATTATTCGATTCTGCCTCATTATCTCGGCGAGTGCATTCAAGCTGTTTTAACGAAAGGGAAATTTGAAAAACCAAAACCTGTCCCATGCTTTTTTTGTTAATAAGAATACAACAAGGATGTTGAGGATTTGGACAATGTTACTAAGTCCCTTTAAGCTACCTGAATTATGACATAAGTAGTTGCCCGAATATAACATGTGTCTGCCCTAATATGTATATATATTGCCCGAAAATGGCATGGTTTCGCAGGAATTTGAGATGCATAATGCTCTAATAGGGCCATATTCAAAATTCACGGTGGCTATAGCCCCCTCCCCCCTCCCCCTCCCCCCTCCCCCTCCCCCTCCCATTACTCCTGTGAAAAGAAACGAGATTTGGAATATATATCCCGAATGCATGAAAATGAGGGCCATCCCGAAAAAATAGAGCCGAATACCGGCTTGTTCTTGCGTTGAAGTGACAGTATACAACTAACGAATGGGCTTCTTGTGATAGTCAAATATATTACCGAGGTGGGCTCAAAATGATTATTACCCGAAGCGTAGCTGAGGGTAATAGTCATTTTGAGCCCACCGAGGTAATAGATTGCCTATCACAATCAAGCACATTCGTTAGTTGTTTTATATCACTCATCAATATCAGTGATTGTGTTCAGCTTATAGCAAAATAAGTGATAATCTCTGAATATTTCATAAAATCGTTTGTAAATTTTGATATAAAAATCAATCGACATTAAAGAAGCCAGTATGAGCCTCCAGAACCACGGCGCATGTAATACGCTTAAAGTCATTGTTATTTTGCGCACACAATCACAAAGACGCAAAACTGAGTGCGCACCAACGCGCTGGCAGTTGCGCACATACGCGATGAATGCGTGCTAGCGCTCCCACTGATGTGCTTATTGGCTGTCTTGGCGTTCTTCTTCCCAGGGTGTTAGTTTTTACCAGCAATGTCAATCACGTGACTAGAACGTGTGCGCCATAGAGTACTGCACAAATTTGATCGCGTGTGCATTTTGCTTAAACACATGATCTATGGGACGAACGCGTAACGAACTTTTAGTGTTAATTTTTTGCTAACAGCCCGGTCACATGTTTGCGCGGGGATTGCGCGTGTTGTCCAAAACTATCATTTGTCAAATACAATGGTAAAACGATCTTATGAGGGATATAATATCGTTTATTCTATCATCATAGGGCGCATAATGTACATCTTTCAAATACGTCACAGGGTGGCACTATAATATGTTGCGCGCAAAATACCGAACTTTACCCCAGGTACGGCGGCATATAGCGATAAGAGCATTCGTCGCATGCTCGGGAGGTCCTTCATGGTTTGATCCACGGTCCGTCATGCGAAAGCTACTCATTTATGTAGCTTTGACTTCTTTTACTATCGTGCCGCATAGGGCACGACAAAAAAGGCGCCAGCGTGATGCACGATATACATTGTACCATTGGTATGTGCTCAATATTTAGACACAGGGTTGTCAATATGTTAACTGCATAGAAGTTTTATTCTGCGGGGATCAAATTGTTGACTCTTAGATTAACCGTCAAGCGTTTCTTCAGCTCACTCCAGAAGTATCTCGCACCCCTCTCGTCCTCGACCCAAGACATGTACGAACCATGTTCACTCAGGAAGAGTCTGACCATGTACGGGATCTCATCGTCAGGAATGTTCTCCATGAAGACCAGGACCACGTTCTCGATCTCGGTGTCGTTGACGTTGTCCATGGCAATGCGAAGTTTGGTCAGGAACATGTTGTCCCTGACGGCGGCCCTACTGAGCAGCAGCACGGTCTTGTAGCTCTTCTCGATGGCATGACAGACAGCGTCCAGGTAGTGCATCCCCAGCATCAGATCCTCATCACCGAAGGCGATCCTCTGGAATTCGGGGACCACTTCACCGATGACTGGTCGGAAATAACGGGCGGCCCATTCTTCGTCAGCTTCCGTGAACATTATATTGATATCATAATCGAACTCGTCATGGTTCCGAGCATCCTGAATCTCGTTGTATCCCAAAATAGCTAGCTTCAAGAGAAATATTTTGTATCGCAGTAACCACCTGTGGTAGTACGCAAGAATCAGGATACACGATAGTCCAAGGAGTGCTAGTGACACGAGGCAGTAGATGAATATCTTCTCTTGACAATATTCACCAGACTTCAAAAGCAAAACTTGCTTTCCACGCAAAGGCTGTAGAGTTGCCGTAGCCGATGAACACAAGGTTCCGTCTGGGTTAGAAAGTGTATCGCCAAACCACTCAACAAACCACTTCAGGTCACAGTTACACGCAATAGGATTTCGTGATACGTCAAATAATTTTAAGAGGGGTCGGAGGGGGAGAAAGCTACTGCGATTGAAACCCACTAAGTGGTTACCAGCAAGAGTCAAGTTAGTAAGGTTTGAAGAAGACCCGAGGAAGTCTTCATCCAGGTAACCTATCGCGTTGTCATCAACATGTAGATATGCCAATGACTTCAGGGGAACTAAGGTGGAAGTAAGGAGACACGACAGGTAATTTCTTTCTAGGTGTAGAGTTCGAAGAGAGATCATTCCTTCAAAGGCAGTGGCTGTAATCGTTGTAATTCTATTATAGCTTAGATCAAGTTCTTCCAAGTGTGTCAGGTTCCAAAATATTCCGGATATGACCTCTTGTATGGAGTTTATCCTGAGAGAGAGATGAGTAAGGTCATGCAGGCCACGGAATAAAGAAACGTTATCACGGGGATCCCATACACAGTGTGTGTATAAGTGTGCATTTTCCAGGGAAAGTTTCTGCAAGGATTTCGCATCTTTAAAACATTCGCCCACTTTCCAAAAATTTTGATACAAGCTTGTAAATGAATCAATATACAGAGTTTGAAGTTTCGGAGTATCAAAGTAAATTAAACTCTTAATTTCTGTAAGATCAACCCATGATGTTTGCAATGAAACTAAACTATTGGCTTTAATATTCATATGAATTATTTCAGAATAACCCAAGCTTAACAAACGTAGGTGATCCAAGCCATTGAAAGAGCAATTCTGCAACGAGAATGATTTACAATGGGTCAGATAGAGATCAGTGATGTTGATTTTCCATACATCACAACCTGGGTTAAATTCCCGAAGATAAGTTTTTCTCAGAAACAGTACGCGAAGGTCTGTCATTCCAACAAATGATTGCGGCAAAATAACAGATAGCTCGTTGTTGCTAAGGTCGAGTCTCGAAATGTGAGATAGATTTGTTAATATCGGAGGATCAACAATGATGAGGCCGTTGTAAGACAAATCTAATTTTGTTAAAGACTTATCATGAAGATATTGGAAGAGATTCGGTGGATATTGTTTTATGAACGAAAGCGCTCCTCTCATTTTAAGTTCTACAATCCAATCAGACATCGAGACTCCGAGAAACACATTTTGAAGTTCGTTGATGTTTAGTGTCGTAGTAGGGTGGTCAGACGACAGATCTAGAGACCGTACTGTCAATAATGCGATTGCGTCTGGATCGATTAACTTAATGGGATTTCCCTCGATGTAAAGAATCTGGGTAGGGCAGGTTAATACGAATGTCTCTGGTGTGAGTTGTCCAATTGCGTTGTTTGTTACGTCTATGAAGAGGTACTCTTGGCTATTCTTACACAAACTCACATTTAAGCAGGTCAAATGATTTCCCTCTAGCGTCAATCCTAGACCCCATTCGGGTGCATTCGGCATTGCTTCGGAGGGGAAATGTGTGAAAGCATTGTAAGTGAGTGAGAGATAAAAAAGATTTCTGGAATGCTTAAATGTGTCAGTATGTAAGGTGGTCAATTCATTATAGTCTAATCGCAGTATTCGCAGTTGTTTCAGTAGGTGAAATGTTTCACTTTCTATTGTATGGATGGCGTTATCCCAAATGTCGATGTCTTTAAGAAATCTATATCGGCTGAACGAGTTGTTCTTGAGAATTGATATGTTATTCGAAATCAATGAAATTGCCTGAATATTTGAGCTCAAATATTGTGGCACCACTTGGAGATTCAGGTCGTCGCAGTTAGCCTCTCTAGTTGAAAGTAATTCCCGACAGGCGCCAGCTGATGTAAGCTTTGGTCCCAGCTTAAATCCACGACCAGGTTTAACGCTTTTGTCAAGATAATTGCAGAGTCCAAGGTGAACATGGACAAGAGCAATAAGAACTGCAACACGCAGTACTCGCGACATTGTACACAGTCCCATTGTTCTTGATTTGATGATGGTTGGTCAAGGAAATTCAAAATGAGCTGCTTGATTATTACGTCCTGCAATTACATCAATCCAAACAAATCAGTAATCAGAGCAAGATCCAATCTCTTAAGTTGTGAAGATGAAAATACAGTTAGTTGTAATGAAATATTTCCTTTCATATTCATGATTATCAAAAATTGCAATCATTGCTTTCCTGTATTTAAAGTGTAGGACATTTCCAGGCCAAGATGAACAATGGAGTGCCGCACTGCGATTCAGCGAAGATTCGAATGAAATAAAAATGCTAATCCTGAAGCATGACGGCATTCAATTTGCAGTGGAGTAGCAACGGGGGCACGGAGTGGGGGGGGGGGGGGGGGGTTGGCGTGCCCCCCCCCCCCCCCCCCCCGATAATAAAAACGGTACAAAACATGAGAGGAAAATCAGTGAAAACAAAATCAAGAAATGCATAATGATTGTGTGCCCTACCCCTCTCCCCAACCTAATCAATCGGACCACACAACACCTCCGGTTCATTGAACTATTATTGATCAAAAGCGAAAGTCATAGGACAATCATGGATTAGGCAATTTAAGTGTTTCTCATTTTCTGCATGCTTCCTGGCATTAATATAACGACGCATGTTACTGTACTTATTTTTAATGCAATGATAGTAAACGACATGAAAAAAAAGGATTGTATATCTTGATAATCAAGCTATTATTTTGGTTAAAGTGAGCAATTAACCTTCAATGGAATAACAAGGTGTCAAAATCAACCAAAGTCTAGCTTTACCACTTCTCTTGGACATTGTTGTTTGGCTTATTGTAACGGAAGAATGAAAAATGTTTTGATTTGTCAAACGTCTCCCTAATTATGGAGATATTTACGATTGGCAAAGGTGATGAATAATTGAATTTCCCCCTTTTTTCACTAGCTATACAATTTTGTTTATGTAACTATCACTCCTGATGACGGATAGTCAACCTATTCGAAACGTCGAGCCCTCTCCTACCATCCACCCTCTCCTCGCAAACCAACAGTCCTTCCTAGGACTACCAACAGTCCATTCTAGGACTACCAACAGTCCTTTCTAGGACTACCAACTGTCCTTTTTAGGACTCTCCTAGAAAGTATACCAACAGTCCTTTTCAGGACTACACCAACAGTCCTTTCTAGGACTAACAACAGTCCTTTCTAGGACTACCATAGTCCTTTTCAGGAATCACCAATCCACCCACCTCACATGGTGCAACCGCAAACCACACGTATTAATACAATAGTATTGCTGTACATGAATGAAGTCTCAAATGTCGTATTTAAACTATATTCATATCATGTTAATGGATCAATTTAATTCATATGTTCAGTTTTGAAAGCTCTTTATATTTGTGTACTGATTTATGTAGGTTTCGAGACAAGAGGCAATACGCCACGTAAGGCGAGGGGGGGGGGGGGGGGGGGGGGGGTTGCAGTGGTTCCACCCTTTATTAGACCGAAAAATCGTTCGTTATAATTACTCCGCTAGCTTGACGATCGGATCGCGGGTATTTAACGACCGAAGTAAGGGGAAGTCGTGTTTAGAAGGATAATCCTACGCGCGCGACTCTTAGTACGGCGTTCAGTGACGCGCGCTCGCTAACTAAAATTGCTTCAAATCGGCTGACTTGTTTCTATATTTTGCATGAAATTGATTAACTGTATGTATCAAGTATAAAACATAATACAAGGCATATCTGTTTCAAAGCAAATTCAATACGACTTGCTTTTAAGCAAAAACTGCAAATAAAGACGAAGATATCACAAATTTCGTGCAGATTTCGTCCGACGCGCGGCGCGTGTCTCCCATTCATTGTGTCCGGCTTAAAAGTAGACAAAATGGCCGCCCCACAGGATATGCAATTAGACGCTTAATATAGTCTTTGGTATATGGCAGATTTACTTCCACACAGCGCGAACATTACCGTCTCGTAATGGGATACTATAACAAAAATCCAAAATATAATAAATCCCATGAAGAGACGGGTATTTCTGTATACCTTTCATGCGCTGTGCCCTGTAAACAAGTGGACGGGACCAAAATTAAGGCTTCACCACCAACGACCCCTCGGACCATAAGCGTAAGAGGTTTGCGGTTAATATCCCTATTCTCCTCCCTCGTTCCCCAATATAGGCATACGCATATATATTAGCCCAATCTATGTCCCAGATAGATGAAGATCAATGCTATGAAGCCAAAAGTTGACATTATATTCATGCATGATTGAACGAGCATTCCATATTGGATGCCCCTCTACGTTCGAGTACATATTCCCTAAATTCGTCAAAGTATGACGAATTCTAGTCTAGTTATATTTTTAATTTTTTTTTCGTAACATAATAATGCATAACAACAATCCGAAACTCATGTGAAGTATACATTATACTAAAAGAGGATTAATGATTTTAACGAAATAAAGCAAATTTACAGTATTATAAAGCACGTAATAACAACTATATTATAATACGTGCGGTTTACGGGTACACCATGTGAGATGGGTGGATTGGTAAGTCCTGAAAAGGACTATGGTAGTCCTAGAAAGGACTGTTGGTGTAGTTCTGAAAAGAACTGTGGTATTCTTTCTAGGAGAGTTCTAAAAAGAACTGTTTGTAGTCCTAGAAAGGACTGTTGGTAGTCCTATAAAGGACTGTTGGGATAGTCCTGAAAAAAAGACTGTTGGTATTCTTTCTTGGAGAGTCCTAAAAAGGACAATTGGTAGTCCTAGAAAGGACTGTTGTTAGTCCTAGAAAGGACTGTTGGGATAGTCCTGAAAAGGACTGTTGGTATTCTTTCTAGGAGAGTCCTAAAAAGGACAATTGGTGGCGGTTGAAGTTCGACTGGCTGGCTGGCTGGCTGTTGACGTTGGCGGCGCTGTAATCTCTCGGCTCGCTGGTCGCGGATGCGGGTAACGCTAGTCTGTTCTGCGGGTAGCGGCGGGTGGTGTGCGGTTGGCTGGCTGGTGTGCTGGTTGCGGATTTGAGTGGTGCTAGGCTGCTCGGTTTCCTCTGTGGGTGGCGGTGGGTGATGTGAGAGATTACAGCGCCGCCAGCGTCAACAGCCAGCCAGCCAGCCAGCCGAGTATCAACCGCCGCCAGCCGCAGAGCAGCCTTGCGTCACCCACGTCCGCACCCAGCGAGCCGAGAGACTACAGCGCCGCCAGCGTCGGCAGCACACACAACGCGTCGCCGATAGCGCTCCCAATTGATAGTACGTCACCCGCGTCCGCAATCCCTACCCTTATAGCCGCGCACGCCAACAGATCCCCACTCCTGACGACGGATAGTCAACCTATTCGAAACGTCGAGTCCCTCCTACCATCCACCCTCTCCTCGCAATACCACAGTCCTTTCTAGGACTATCAACAGTCCTTTCTAGGACTACCAATTGTCCTTTTTAGGACTCTCCTAGAAAGAATACCAACAGTCCTTTTCAGGACTATCCCAACAGTCCTTTCTAGGACTAACAACAGTCCTTTCTAGGACTACCAATTGTCCTTTTTAGGACTCTCCAAGAAAGAATACCAACAGTCTTTTTCAGGACTATCCCAACAGTCCTTTATAGGACTACCAACAGTCCTTTCTAGGACTACAAACAGTTCTTTTTAGAACTCTCCTAGAAAGAATACCACAGTTCTTTTCAGAACTACACCAACAGTCCTTTCTAGGACTACCATAGTCCTTTTCAGGACTTACCAATCCACCCATCTCACATGGTGTACCCGTAAACCGCACGTATTATATACACCACCATGGAAACCGATACTTACAAGCAACATTTAACAACTATATTGTTTTGTCATAATATGCCTATGTAAATAATACAAGGAAACCTCGCAATATAAAACTGTTCCTGCGACTTATTACCAGTTAGAACATTCGCATGTCACATAGTCATGCGCAGTTGTACTGCAAGGGTCGATCTGCGATCTGTCACACAGAAGACCTTCAAAATAATTGTACTTTAACTGCCTGTCAGTAGTCGGGTGCCGACGCGGCAAAATGTGAAACAACAGAGCTGGAATAAGAGGGGCATCCGGAGAGAAGATTGTACAAGCATTCAGCTACAAGCGTTATAAATTTGTTCTCAAATTCAAATGATATTGAATTCAGGCCAGGTGGTAGGCAGGGGGGTGCCTTGGGTGCGTAAGCAACCCCCTCCCCAATTCAGAAAGGTCCACTTTTTGGCGGTCTCGGGTCCACTTTTTACCGGGACTTGAGTCCACTTCTTATTGGTCTCGACCATCTAAACCAATATCTCGGACCCCCCCCCCCCCTTGATTACACAACTTAGCCAGTGGTCACAGACTCGGCCTCGAAAGTTTGGGGCGACGGAACCCCCCCCCCCCCCCCCCCCACCCCCCCTCCCCACTCACCCCCTTGAAAAATCCTGGCTATGGGCCTGGTATCGTGGTATGGGCGCCTCGCAAGGAGGTGTCATAGTACGCACACATTATCATTGCAGGCAGTGGCGTAGCTACGGGGGGGGGGGGGGGGCACGTGCCCCCCCCCCCCCCAATAATTTGAAGAAAAAAAACAATAGAAAACATGAGGGGACATTTTTGGAAAAAAACAAAGAAATACATAAGGCGTGCCCCCCAATAATTTTGCGTGCCACCCCCCTCCCCCTCCCCAATCAGTCCGACCACGCTACGCCACTGATTGCAGGAGTGTACATGGGTATGGTGACTGTCAGCGGTTCCCTGTGCCTGAATTTAAACTCTTGAAGGAAAGCAAAAACAAACTGTCTGTTTAACAGAGAACTGGAGACATGAAAACGATTAAAGTATATAGATAAACAAGGTTTATTAACAGGAGATATCATCAGAAATCATGCCCACGGCATTCAAGTGCATTTAATCATAGTAAATATATGGTTGTTGCAAATACAATGAATCATTTACAAAAATACAGCAAGGCGTAACAATATCTGAGCTCAGCATAACGTTGGCTACGTTGCAATATGTATGACAGATTATGTACTCCATTAAATGCTGCGAAATGTAACAATAAACGGTAGAGTTCAAGTATTGTAGGTTTGAGCGATTTAATGTTCATTCGATCAAAATGATTCATTAGGCGCAACATACAGGAAAAAGAATTATGTTGGATCTAAACAAAATATATTCCAACTTTATAAGCAACTGTATATTTACATGATTTGCCATATTAATACTTTTTTCAGATTGGAGAGAACTCTGATAAAAAACAAAAGACGACGTGAGTAGGAATTCACTTTTCTTTTTCATTAATCTTCAACAAAATGGATGACCACAACTTAAAGGGCATCAAGCGTGGGGATGCTACATAGCGGGTCGCCATTTTGAACTGGGTTAGTTTGCGCGCACCGCATGACACTGAGCTAACGTGCATTACGCACCGTGCGCAACGCGTATGCAAGATGGCGCCGCGCATCTCATTTGACGAATCTGAACTACCTTTAAACGTACACTTGAGTATTGGTATTTCCCGAAATGCCCCATGACACCAATAATTGGTTGGTTTTAATTCTTTTTGAAATTTCATTGAATAAAACATGTGAAATGAAAATAATTCCCTTTCGAACGCTCTAAAAGTTGTACAATTTCATTTACTAATATTGTATTTATAAAACAGCTCTGGCAAATTCAGTAACGTGATTGGTTAAATCCTGTCACGTGACTATTCATTAAATTTCCACAAACATGCACGACCGTGCAAAACAGGGTGCAACCCCATGCATTACTCGTTTTGGTTGCGCAACTTTTTGCACGGCTGTGACGTCACAATGCTTGTTTACATAGTTCGATCGAAGCCGATCTTGCGAAAGTGATAAAAATATGATGGAAATTGCTTCATTTTGTAAATTATCTGTTCTGTAGTAAATAAATGTGTGCAATTTCGTAAATTATATGGTATGTGGTTTGATATTGGGAAGTCTTGGAATGGGAATGCATACAATTCTTTGATAATTCTCACTTTTAACAAGAACATTTTCTGATTTTCGGCGACTGTGATTGATCTGCTGAGCTGCAGAGTCAAATTCAGTGAAGCGAGTGCAGAAGTGATGATTAATTTTGTAAATTCCTTAACAAATTCACACTCTAGAGAGTAGATAGACTGGGTTACTAATTGTGGCGAGTCTGTTTTCAATAATCCAGCAAAATGAAACAATCCGTGGTTGAGCTTAGTTTTATAAAACTAATAATACAACAGTCTTAGTATCGTACATTGTGTAAATGCATGGACTCTCGGCTATGTTAGCTGTGCGCATGCGCACTCGGCGTTGCCTCGTGCACATCGCACAGATAACATAGCCTCGAGTGCAATGAATTTACACAATGAACTCTAGACAGTGTATTATTAGTATATTATATATCGTCTAGCCAGACGATATCTTGACTTTTTTTTTTAATACATAAAATGCTTATACACTTCTTTAAAAAAATATTAAAAGAGGTTTTTAAATAGGTTTTGATGATAACTATTTAATCATTATTTTAAAGGGGTAGTTCAGTTTTGGTAAAGAGGGCGCTGCACAACACAAATTTTTCGTGAGGTAATGAAAAACTGAGTGTCGAATTTGAAAGAACATGCAATTGTAATAGCAGAATAAACTTCATTTGGTCAGAATCGGTTCAGAAATGGCTAAAATATCAATAAATATATCAGATCGTATTTATTTGGGCCCGCGATGATATTTTGAAATTTTTAAAAAAATGCTTACACTTTTTCAAAAATTTTCAAAAGCGGTTTTTTAATAGTTTTTGATGATCTCTCTATTTAATCATTATTTCAACAAAACATCAAATGCATAATTTTTTTTTTTTTTCAGAAAATCATCGTATTTATTTGGGGCCCAAATAAATACGATCGGAATATATTTATTGATATTTCAGCCATTTCTAAACCAATTTTGACCAAATAAAGTTTATTCTGCCATTAAAATTGCATGTTCTTTCAAATTCGAAACTCAGTTTTGCATTACCTCATGAAAAAATTGTGTTGTGCAGCGCCGTCTCTGAACTACCCCTTTAATACAATTCAGTTTGACCAAAACTCAACTATCCCTGTAATAGCAATTTAATATTACTCTAATTGAGGAACCACTAATCAACAGCTCTGATAAAAAATAAATTAGGCGGAATAACATTATTTGACCTCAATCAAGATGACGTGATCAGATGATTGTGTAGGAATGTAATGATTTCTTGAACCTTCAACAAATATATGGATGACCACAACTTAATAGCGACTAAATATGACTCTAAATGAGGTATCAATAATCATTCCTCATTTAGAGTCATATTTAGTCGCTATTAAGTTGTGATATTTCAACAAATGCAATATATATCATTTATATATTTTTTTTTACAGACTAAGTCACCCAAATCCTTAAAATGGCAATTCACTCGTCAGTGTAGAGCGGTCGAAAAGGTGCATCTGGAGTTGGCAGGATCCTACCAAAAGAGGGAGACAAAGTGTACAATATTATACCATAAGACAGTTTATCATTGATATGGCAGCACTAATTAGAAACAAAACTCACAAAAAATCAATTCCGAAAAATACCATTGGTCTCTCAATAATAACTTTTTAAAAAGATAATACTTATAAGTTGTATTGTTTTATACTGACCAGTTTCGTTCGCTCCATTCACAATTTTCCGTCTCTGTAATATGGAAAGTGTAGATGTGTCTGGACCTGTTTGATGTGTTCTTGGCACTCATGTGGATCACACGGGGATCGATCAGGATCATCGTCCCTGTCAGAAACAAGACATTATAATTATACAGATACAGAACATTTTAAACATTGTAAACATTGTAAACATTGTAAACATTGTCAATGTCAATGAATTAATTGTAGGCTATACATTGTTTTAAATTGCCGACGAAATTATCAACATGTTGTCAGCTGCACCTGGTCGGGTTTCGCCGTAAGGGGGGGAAGGTCTGCGGACTATACTAGTAGTTATTGAGCATTATCCTTTTCCATACCAGGACGACTCGCCCAGGTGCAGATGACAACGATATTTAGGTCTGTATTAGTATTGTAATGTAACAGTTATTATGTATCTCATTATTTTGTTTTGATGTAAATATGTTTGATGCCGAATACAATGATATAATAATGATAAAATAATAATCTATATATCGTTCTATAAGGTCTTTGCAATCTAATCTCAGAACTTTGTTGCATTAATTATAGATTACTCCGAGACCAATATTATGTACTCCCGGGCTTGATGGTTAGATTTACCTGTTTTGACCGGAACGGGAACAAAATCGTCAGCTGGAACCGGGATCGGGAAAGGACCGCCGTCAAAATATATTCCCGGCCCGTCCACGTTTCGTTTCATCCGAGTAGAAATTTCACCTGTATCAATAACAAAATAAAATTAAAACAAATCTAAGTAATATGATCAGTGTTATGGTACGATCATTGGAATTCTACAAAATGTTGATTTTGGTCTTTAGAACCAATGTAAATGGAGGTATGTAATATTCATATTTAACGTATTGTATTGCTCATTAAAGGGATCTATATAGTAACTTTGTTGACAAGTGCAAAAAGTGACGCGTGGTTAATAAAAATGTGTATTGGTGTGATCTATATGTCCACGAAGTAATGTTTCAAGTAAATTTTGAGGAATTGGACATGTTACTAAGTCCCTTTAAGTATAATTCGAGCAAGAAATTGCCTCCATCAAAGCGTATTCTTAGAGCACCTACATATCACTTCATCCGGGACTTGTATTATTTATCCATTGCATACGGGAGCCTGGTTGGCCCTGGGAACAGGTTAACTAAGTCTTTGATTTATTTTCCTGTTAATCATCTTAGCAAGAACATATGCAATTTCCCAAATACATCTATTTTTTTAACGCAACTATTTGGATTTAATACGTGTGGTTTGCGGATGCACCATGTGAGATGGGTGGATTGGTGAGTCCTGAAAAGGACTATGGTAGTCCTATATAAAGGACTGTTGGTAGTCCTAGAAAGGACTGTTGGTAGTCCTAGAAAGGACTGTTGGTAGTCCTAGAAAGGACTGTTGGTGTAGTCCTGAAAAGAACTGTTGGTATTCTTTCTAGGAGAGTCCTAAAAATAACTGTTGGTAGTCCTAGAAAGGACTGTTGATATTTGATATTTGGATTTGTGAATTAATTTATTTGCCTGTTTCATAATGGATCCGGGAAATCAATGCATGCGGGAATGGAATCCGGGAATCGAATGCTTACGTGCATGGGATCCGGGAATAAACTGCAGACAGCTGTTCTCGAGATCTGCGTCCTCCAGCGCTAGCCATATACCAAGTACTCGCAGAGGCGTCGCGTCGAGGAAGGTCCCATCTTGGTGGGGGGTCACTGCAACACAGAAAGTAATGTAGGTGAACAAACTCATGAACAACATTTATGTTGTCCTTTACCGTATGCGTTTGTCTTTGTGGGTAACTGGGGCCCGTTTCGTGAAAGAGTCTTAGTTAAGACCGTCATCGACAGGGCACCGCCCAGGCATCGCTGGGGATCTACAGCCTGCTCGACTTCTCCAAAAATCGTTGGGCGACCGAGCAGGCTACCAATCGGTCGGTCGCCGCTCTGAGTTGTGACCATAGCCTTAGTTAAGACCGTATTAACTGTCACGTCTTTGCTATTATACTTCCGACCTTGTCCGTTGTGATATGAATAGACGCAATCCGTATGTCCGCAGATCAGTCACCGTCCTGTGACAGTATAAAGACTTGCATGAAACGGGCCCCTGATTTGTTGATAAGGCATGTTTGTGGTGACTAATATTACAAGCTACTAGAGCGAGTGGGTTCCGTGAAATTCAACGTTTGGAGCCATCCAAAGTCTAGCCTCCCTGCCGAGCTTTAATTTGCTGCTGGCCGTAGTCTTAGAATAGAAGAAGGGTGTGGCCAGCATAGACTATAAAGCCCTCCGCCCAAGAGCTGACTCGACCCGATCCGACTAGTTTTCCGTCAGCCAGGCTAGAGTAGGTTTCGCTCAGTCGTAGCCGATTCAACATGTGGAATCGGATGTTTCCCCTTATATTATGTTGTTGTTTTTTTTGGTAAAATTGTCGGGGGTCATGTGCCCCCATGCCCCGATAGCCACACCACTGAGCGGAGGAGCCAACAGTGGTGGTGGACCAACCGTCCAAACAGACATGACGGTGCCTTCCTTCGGTATAAGGCGTCGTGCCTAAAGTCATGTAAATTACTTTAAAGGGATATAGTTGAGTTTTGGTAGAGAGGGCGCTACATATAATTATTTTTTGTGAGATAATGAAAAACTGGGTGTAAAATTTGAAAGAGCATAATATTTTAATGGCAGAATAAACTTTATTTGATCAAAATCGGTTCAGAAACGGCTGAAATATCCATCATGAAACGTAACCATTTGTAATAAAGGTGGGGCCCCACAAATTAGATAATTTTGAACCAAACGTTAAAATAAAATAAAAAATGCTTCCTCATTTCAAAAATTGTCGACAGAAGTTTGTTAATAGTTGTTGATTCTTTCTCTATCTAATCACTATTTTTACGAACCATCAAATGCACAATATTGCATTCAAAATGGTTGAAACCAATGAGGTTTTAGAAAGCGCCCTCTTGAGTTTGAACGGTTATTTTTGAATGATAACAGGCCCCTTAAGTAGTTGTTTGTAATGTTGTATCCCTTTCGAGCGTGTGGAGTTGTAACTATTAGTTTATAATGTAATGCTGCAGGTTATAGTTACTAAAATTCAGTTTGACCAAAGCTGTACTCTCTCTACCAGAACTCAAATATCCCTTTAACTTTGACTATCACGTTATTAAAACCAACAAGCAATACTGGGACAGAAATCAACTCTACTTTGCCATACGAATTGATCAACCTGGTTGAAATAATTAAGTATAAAAGAGCGTTTGTGAGGCAAAATCCGAACCATAACTGAAAAATCCATGCGCGCCGCTGACTTGGGCAACAATTTCACAGCTTGTTCTGCCCGGCAGCGAAATTTTGTTTCCTACGAACTTTTTGTCTCTGGCGCATGCGCACATGATTCCTACGAACTCTTTGTCGGATATCAGACTTTAGTGAAAACTCTGCATGATACATTTACTAAATGAACCGCTACTCACCATGTATTATGTCAAAAGAAAAGAAGAGTCATAAGAGAGGATTCGAACCCATGATACCAATTGTTGAAATCCACAGCGTGACCAATAGGCTACGTAAACCGCTGATGGTCAGTATGGTCTCATTGTAATTATAACTCTCAAACTCAATCCTAGTTATGAATATTCATGAGTAGCTCACGTCGCTGCTTATGAATAATTCATTAGGACAAAAAGTTCGTAGGAAAACAAATTTAGCTGCCCGGCATGAGGTTTGAGTTCTCGTAATCACCCGCTTGAATTTGTGTGCGACTTGGTTTGCACATAATATGGATGAATAGACCGCTTCTGTAATGTATGCAAATAGTATGCGTATGACGTAAGACTCCCCGTTGGCAAGCTTAACAATAGTAACTAGGTCCGGCAAGCTAAGTTTGCCGGAGCTTGCCGGACCTAGTTACTATTGTTAAGCTTGCCAACGGGGAGTCTGACGTCATACGCATATTATTTGCATACATTACAGAAGCGGTCTATTGCATCTGTGGTAGATGAAAGACCCGATTTATTTAGAACATTCTCATGCTTGAATAGTGGATTTCACAGCAATTTCAGTCAAGTTGTTGCATTTCAACAGATTATGATAATATTTTCTTTCCCATGGTTGGTCATGAAAGCACATAACATTTTCATTGCCTTGTTCTGTTGTGCGGGTCGTTTCCCAATATACATGACTGTATAGGCTTACTGCTATTTGGTTTTGAGAAATACAATCCGTTCTTCTTTAATACCTACCTACTCCACCTATTCGTGGAGGTTTGCAGATGTACATGCTTTCGACAACAACCGGCTTCACATATCCAAGATGTCTCGCAATATCCTGGACAAAGCGAAACGAAAATGAGTTTATACTTTACACGGTTACGGAGTGTATGATGGTATCCATGATAGAAAATGTTCAACGTGAATCAAAACATAACTAGAATACATTGCACAATAATTACAAAACTGTCGGGACATTAGTAATCATAATTTCCAGCTTGGAAGATGTATCGAATATGATTTTTTTGGTTAAATAATGTGTTGATTCTTCGGAAATCTATCAGTAAAGAACAAAACGTGGCACTTAAGGGAAGACTTTTGGGGTGACTTGGGCATTATACAGGGTGCCCCCCCCCCCCAAAAAAAAAAAAAAAACGAAACGGGGTCCTTGCTATAATAAATCAACATGATGATCAAGTTCATTGGCGGGATAGAGCATCTTTTACCAGGAAAAATGATACCAAGAACAGTTAGTTTGGTGGGGTAGTTTTTGTTTTAAGACGTCTAAATTAAAAACCATTTCAGGTTCCCATTTTTGTCAATTTTAACCAAGACAGTGCCTGATAAATCGAACTTCCTGCCCGTCATAGCATCGACTAACTATGCACATTCTCTCGGCACACAGCTGAATGCAAACTAACAATGACGCACATAATGTTCGTTGTCCGATGCTATGATGGGCAGTAAGTGCGATTTATCAGGCACTATATAACTTGGTAAAAATTGACAGAAATGGGAACCATAGTCGGTTTTACTTAAAGGGGTAGTTTAGTTTTGGTAAGGCTGAACTTAAGTAGCCAAAACCTGCACAGTAACATTATAAACTAATAGTTATAACTCCACCATGCTCGAAAGGTATACAAAATTACAAACGACTAAGTAAAAAGCCTGTTATCATTCAAAAAGAGCCATTGAAACACAAGAGGGCGCTTTTTAAAAAGGCATTGGTTTCAACCATTTTTCATACAAAATTATCCATGTGATGTTTTATTGATATAATGATTAAATAGCGAGATCATCAACAACTATTTAAAAAACGCTTTTGAAAATTTTTGAAAAAGTGCAAGCATTTTTTTTTTTTTTTTTCTAAAAATCATCTAATTATTTTGGCCCCAAATAATTATAAGATAAGATATATTTAGTGATATTTCAGCCGTTTCTGGGTCGATTTTGACCAAATAAAGTTTATTCTGCCATTAAAATTGCATGTTCTCTCAAATTCGACACTCAGTTTTTCATTACCTCACAAAAAAATTGTGATCTGCAGCGCCCTCTCTACCAAAACTAAACTACCCCTTTAACACATCCTAGATAAAAAAAAAAAAAAAAAAAAAAAAAAAACTACTCGATTAGATTACTGACCATGGTATCAATTTTCTTAGTAAAAAAATAGTCATTATGTTTCTTTATTATGGCAAGTACTCCGTTTCGTTTTTTTTATTTATTTATTTATTTTTTTTTGGGGGGGGGGGGGGCACGCTGTATACGGGTACTGAGGGACTACATGGATTAGTAGAACTTAGAAGGGGTACGTTTCGGGCAGGTTTGCTGTCCGTCGTCAGGAGATATAAACAAACATATGATGAAGAATTTACCTGTATTTTCTTCGAGTGCGTGACTTTCTTGAACGGGTCCGAAAGGATGTGGAGACCGTGTCCGATTTTGTTGATGCTATCGTGCTTGTCAACGGTAAGGTTTCCTACATAATGTACAAATAAGCAAGAGTTTGAGTTCATTGAGCACAAGTTTATTTTATCCCATCAAGGACGGAGTCCCACATATTTGTGGGTTGGTAGTCCTACACTTCAGCAAAAAGATACAAAGTTATATGAAGTATACAAGGAGAAAGAGCATAAATTTCTCTATTTTTAGAGCCCTATTTTGTTACTCTACCTGCTTTAGTTATATTTTAATGATTTCTATTATTGCGTAAATCGCTATAATTTAGGAAAATCCTTAAATTGGCAACACATTGTGATATTTTAAAAACAGATTTCGGCATTCAAATTGGCAACTCTGCGGCAAAGTCACTTCACATTTGTCTTAAATTGTCATTACTAAATATTTTCCACCCATTTTTATGTCTTTAAAAGGTAGAAAAAAATTAGGAGTTGCCAATTTGTAGAGGAAAACAATGATCAATTTTGCCTTAAAAAAGCCCTCGTCCTTGATATACTGTCACTTGCTTCAGCCAGTGGCTGTTCTTCAGCAAGTCTGAACGATTGTAAAAACACATTTACATAATTATACAACATTATAATACATATTTTGAACAAACAAGAAAAAAAAACAATCAGAAAAAAAGCTCCAAATACGGGAACAAATATAACGTGAAGATAATGTAGAGAACAAATAAGGATGCATCTATAAAGTCGACCATTGGTAATTAAATCTTGTATTTTTTTTAATATTTATTTTTTAGCATTTGTTTGGACATGCAAATGTTTTCCATGGGTGGTTTTAGGGCTCAGCTTATGCATTTACGATCTTTAAAACCAGAACACATCACAGAAATGCATTAGTTTTGAGTTTTCTGCACAATTAAATCTCTGCTTTTATTTAAATTTTGTGTAAATCTTGTGTAAGGTATTCTCAATTTTGATAAAGGTTTTTAGTAGCTGGAAGAAGGGAGCTTTGCCCGGAAAATGTGCAGAAATCTTTAAAATTAAGTTTTAATACGAGTGGCAGTATTCTAAAAAGGTGTTCATACCCATCATAATAAACATGTTTTGGTACAAATTGTCATACAACAAGATAATGAAAGTGTGTGCTTTTAACCCTAATCCCACTGGGTCACTTGAGTCCACTGGGGGGGGGGGGGGGGGGGGGGGGCCTTTTTGGCCCCCCCTCAAATCTCGGCAATGAATGGACCGATCGACTCGAAAATTGGCACACATGTAAAACAAGTCAAGTAGAATAAGAATTTGAAGAAAGAAAAAAAAATTGGACAATTATTTTTTTAAAAATAATTAATTACAATTTTGAATATGCAAATTTTTGACGATTTGGGGAAAAAATTGGGATTTTCATCTAAAATCAAAAGAAATTACAGGATTTCTTCAGGTTTTCTGTAAAAATACCTTCAAATGATGTTATTCATCATATCCATGTTTTTTATGGTGATAAAATATATCACTAATTTGCATAAATATGCAAATTAGTATTCCCGGATTTATCCACATTGTTTTCATTCTTATGTATTTTATTGTTTTTTGTCGTTGTTTTTTTTTTTTTTTTGGAAGAATTTATCTCTGAAGAGTATGACTTCAACTAATAACAAAGAAATAATCCAAATTATAATTAAAAGCAACAATTATAACAGATCTGGAGTTTACAACATCGGATATAGGAATTACATAGAAACCTGTACAAAAGTTACATTTTTTTGTGACGGACGAGCAATTATCGACCTCTAAAATCAGTTCTACAGGTCCGATCGGGGTGAATTATATATCAAAACATGCGGGAGACTTGAGAGAAAATAGTCATGAAGTTTGAACGCGAAATTCCAGTGGGATTAGGGTTAATAACTCGTCAATTTTGAGTTGCACCATTTATAGTTCTTCGGGGAAAATACATTTTAGAAGAAGTATGATGGTACCCTGCCGTACCCTGACTGTCATCACCGCCGCGGCGGTGACTATCATCTGAAAGGGATTACGTAACCAAACATAACCACAGTGATATCTTTCTAATCTAAAGGTGAATTTTGTTTTATGAAACCAGACATAGGGCAAAATATGTAACGCGATATACTGATACATTTCCATCCTGAAATGATATTTATTCCTGAATAATTTGGAGAGCCTTTTCAACATGAAATTCATAGGCGATAATTAGCAGAAACCAGGATTACTAATTCGTACAGGGAGATTTCGAAAAATGTAGATAGTAGACGTGACAGGGTTAACACTCTTATTAGAAAGAACCACCCAGGTCGAAAAAACAGTTGAAACCAGTTGAAACCAGTTGGAAATTCAACTGGTTTTTACTGGTTTTAACTGGCATCAAGCGGTAGCAGTTAACATTCCCGGTTCCCAGTAAAGATAAATGGATAGATACAGCAGTCCAGTTAAAACCAATAGAAATACCAGTTGAAACCAATTCAAAATACCAGTTGAAACCAACTACTTTAACTGGTCTTCTTACTGGTCAGCCTTACTGGATTCTTACTCGATTCCAATTGATTCCAGTTGATTCCAGTGTACCAATTTCCATATTGAAACCAGTTGGCCAACTGGTGGTATCAACTGGTACCAGTTGGCAACTAATTTTCAACTGTTTTTTCGACCTGGGCAGGCAGCATTTCATTTTGAACCTCTTTATAACGAGGTCCCTGGGACCATGAAAATAACTTTGTTATATCAGGCATCTCTTAGTATCAGGGTACAAAAAATAACATAAAGAACGGGGACCAAGAAAATATGTATATAATGTACCCTGTAATAAGACGATTGTGTTATTTTATTGGGGCTCATTATAACGAGGTTCCACTATACAGGGTAATCGGGTAAACGGTTGAATGAAATGCAAAGAGGGAAACCTTTGTCATCCAATGCTTCTGTCTCGAAGAAGAAAATGATCTTGTCACCACTGTTCAGGAAGTACTCATTTGCACTCTGTAAAGGGGTATGGATGTAGAGAGGGGCTGGGAGGAGAGGGAGAGAGGGAGAGGAAGGGATAACAGAGGATAAGAGAAGTAGGAAGATAGGGGTATATATAGGGAAATGGAGAGGGGAGGGAGAGGAAGAGAAGAAAAGAGGGGTATAATATGGAGGTGGAGGGGGGGAAGGAGGGATATGCAGTGAGGTGGAGAGGGGAGATAGAAGGAGAGAATAAAGAGATGTAGATAGGAAGTAGAGAGGGGAAAAGAGGGATATGCAGGGAAGTGGGGAGAGGAAATAAGGGGTATTATATAGGGAGGTGTAGAGAGTAGGGAGAGAGAGGAACAAGGGGGGTACAAAGCGAGGTGGAGGTAAGAAGGGGAAGGAGAGGGGGAAATAGGGGTATTTATAGGGAGGGAGAAGGAGTAAGGAAGAGAAGGAGCATATATGGAGATGGATATAGGGGAGGGAGAGGGGAGGAAAAGGAAGGTGGAAAGGGGAGGGGAAAGAGGATAAGAGGGGTATAAAGGGCGGTTGAGAGAGGGAGAAATTGAGGGGTGGAGATGAGAGGGGTCGGGAGAGGGGGAAATATGGGTAGAGAGGGAGAGTGAGGGGAGAGGGAAAGAGTCAAAGAGATTATATGAACGATTGTACAATTGTATATTTTATGAAATCGTTTTTAAGCCTTCGATTATCTCTTAAAGTCACATGATATCTATTTTAAACTTTAAACCTCCGAAATGTTTGGCTGTCATCTACAGCCTTCGTCAGCGATGTGACCCGAGTTGACATTTCGTGACGTAACGATTGATCATTGGGTCGTAGACATTCGGAAGCTTGTACTTTCATAGTAATCTCTAAAAGTCTTTTGTAAACAAATATATATATAATTTACATACATATAAAAAAAACTAAAACATTGTGAAATATTGCAAGAGCAAGAAGAGTGCATATGAATATTCGGATTCATGTAAACGACAATAACAGTCGATATTCCCATAGCAAAATGAAAAAAATCAGTTAAGTTGTTGATACATCAATTATAGAGAGCATAAACACTTAGTTATCACTTCAATAAAGTAACTGCAGTGGAAATAGTTTGCAACATTATACATTTATATTTTGGCGCCTGAACGATACTCGACTAATTGCAAATTGACATTTAAGAAGACCAACAGTCAAATAACACGTCACAATCATATGTTTGGTACCGCTGTGTGATATCAAATAGATGTCCAACATTTTGCAAAGGGTTGTGTAATTTATAAATACGGAACTTACGGAACCATTATGGCCTTATGGTTCCGTATGCGCCAAAAGTGTGCGAGTGCGCCAATTTTATTCACGCGTACTGTATAGACTCACGGACGATGTTGCAATAAAACGTTCATAAATAATAAATAAATAATCTCACAACAAAATTATTTTGTATAGTGCCCTTTATACCAACATTCAACTATCCCTTTAATATGGTGCTTGATCCGTCAAGAACGAACATTGAGCTGTCACAAAACCCAGTGGCTTATCCAGAAATATATGAGCAGTAATGATGATAATGATAGCATTTTATAGAGCGTCATGTAGCTATAGGTACGTTATTCAGAGTCGCTTTGCCTTGGTCATCAGGTACAATTCAAATCCGCGCATTTATCTTGCGCACCATCTCAACTCCCAGAGGAGCATGCATACTGGCCCAATCTGGTAAAATATACAGGGCGCTATATACAGGCTAATTTAACGCCTCCTGGGTATAAAGCAGTAACGTTAATTAAAAGCCTTCTGAAGGATAAAGGGTCGGGGTATCAATTAGGTTTGCACTCGGGTCCCGCAATTAGAGGTCAAACGCTTTAATCCACTTAAATTATAATTATGTTGAAAAGTATAAATAGAGGGTGAGTGGGGCGCAAATTTGGGGGCGCATCGACGTGTGCCAAAAGATAAAGGGACTTAGTAACATTGTCCAAATCATCAAAACCCAATTGGAATTCTAGCGGTTCCCTCATACCTTGTTGTATTCGTATTAACGATGAAAGCATAGGACAGGTTTCGGTTTTTCAAATTTCCCTTTCGTTAAAAAGATATATCTACGATTGAAATGTTCAGATGTCAAATTATCCACTGGATCGTCAAAACCGTGTACAAAGTGAGTGCAATGAGTTAGTAAATATAAATTTGAATTTTTGCTTATTTTATTTTCATACAATACCCAGTGGACCTATCAGATAACAACAATATACATTGTTTTAACCAGTCATCCCTTTTTGCACATGTCAACAAAGTTACTAGATCCCTTTAAAGCGCTGAAACCATGAGCAGTTTATACAGATCTGGTTCAAAGTGGCTTTAATATTCCTAATTGGTACACCACATTCTCCCAATGTATTGTTTCTTGATTTAAAGGGGTAGTACAGTTTTGGTAAGGCTGAACTTTAGTAACCAAACCTGGACAGTAACATTATAAACTAATAGTTACTCCACCATGCTGAAAAAGGTATACAAAATTACAAACGACTAAGTAAAAAGCCCGTTATCATTCAAAAAGAGCAATTAAAACACAAGAGGGCGCTTTCTAAAAAGGCATTGGTTTCAACCATTTTTCATACAAAATTATGCATGTGATGTTTTATTGAAATAATGATTAAATAGAGAGATCATCAACAACTATTTTAAAAATGCTTTTGAAAATTTTTGAAAAAGTGCAAGCATTTTATTTATTTTTTGAAAAAATCATCTAATTATTTGGGCCCCAAATAATTATAAGATCAGATATATTTATTGATATTTCAGCCGTTTCTGGGTCGATTTTGACCAAATAAAGTTTATTCTACCATTAAAATTGCATGTTCTCTCAAATTCGACACTCAGTTTTTCACTACCTCACAAAAAAATTGTGATGTGCAGCGCCCTCTCTACCAAAACTAAACTACCCCTTTAAGCCCTTATCACACATCGCCGGAAAGCGTTAACGGACGCCCGACGGAGAGCAAAATTTCCAATCCATCCGCTCCGTTCGTACGCGTTTATTGCCTGTTTCGTGTTCGGCGAATGCGTTTCTATGACTGTAAATAGGCGATGTCCGTATTTATCCGGCGTAAAGTTTTGTGCATGCAGCAATGGAGACAACTTTCATCAGCGGATAATTCGATTTTTCAAACTTTCTATCCGTCGGGCATCCGTTCACGCTATCCGGTGATATATATGTGACAACACCCTTACCTTCTTGTTGTCGGTGGAATCGAAGATATTCTTGGCTATCGAGCTAGGGTTCATCTCGTCTACGATCCGACAACATTCGGCCTTCAGCGACGATACTTCCTCCGCTGTCAGAAAATCTTCCACCACCAAGTAGCCATCCTTCTCAAACTTAAAAGTAGAAAAGTAACGCACGTTCATATGGTAAATTGCCACTTGGTCTACAACCATTTGGTCTATTCCCATTTGGTCTACTAGAAAATTATGAATCTGGCGACTTAATTATGAGTATGATTATGGATTATGATTAGGGTTAGGGTTGTGGATTAGGGTTAGTGTTAGGGTAAGGGTTAGGGTTAGGGTTAGGGTTTTGGAGGCATCAGGTAGTAGACCAAATGGGAAGTAGACCAACTGAGATTAGACCAAGTGAACATTAACCTCGATAGCATATCGCTATCATTATTTGCCATAGGTCTATCCTGAGGGGTGAGACATAACGCTCTTCCTTGGGACACACTGAATTATACGTTCAAATCACGTGACTGTGTTTTGTCAATCAATGACTCGTATTTGACTAAGTTGTATAACTATAAAACATGTCATGAACGGTTAATGTTCACTTGGTCTAATCTCAGTCACGTGATTTGAACGTATAATTCAGTGTGTCCCAAGGAAGAGCGTTATGTCTCACCCCTCAGGATAGACCTATGGCAAATATTGATAGCGATATGCTATCGATTGTAGATGTTATGTTTCATGCCGGAAGTATTGATGTAATGACATTGCATGGTTTGCCTTATGTCATTATGTCGCTGTTACGGCTATGGGTTTTATGCATATGTGACCCGATACAGTAATATATGGTAACATAACATGAGTGAAATTTGCTTAATAAATATGAAATAAATTTTACCTGGGCCTTTTCTCCAAGAGAGACCATGACGAAAATGTACGATGACAATATTTCTCTGTCTGAATACACGGTACTGATCTCGCGAATAGTTAGTTGTTGGTTGAGTATGATACGCCAATATAGTGCAGCATAGACCTATATGAACGACATTCTATAAACGATGTGTTTGTAAGAAATCGGGAATTTGAACGTGAGTAAACAGAAAAGTGATAATCATAAACAAACTCCGACACACAGTTATACAGTTGACTGCTCTTGACTGTATTTGCAAGTACAATACTTCCATTGTCATGATTGTTCATATTTTTGTTCTTTCTAAAACTAAATCGTGTAGGCGAAGGTTCAAAATCGAAATTGTGCCTTTGGTGATAGTGCAAGATCTTCCAAACAACAATAAAATTGTACATACCAACCTATAAACAGTGCTCGAATGATTTTGAATGCTGACTACTGTATAATACCCCATCATTGGGACTCCTTCACTCACTGAAGTGGCAGCCCGTTGAACAAAGAATATATTTTCATTATTATGTTATGGTGTATAAGTTATTGCACAAACTTGCCCCATAATACCTTTGTAATGTAGTATCTAGGCGTGATGTAGCATATTGTACTCGTTATATCATTTCTAGCCAATTATACTTGCCAAAACCTAGAACTGAATATAGAAAACGCTCCTTCTCGTATGTTGCAAGTAAACTTTTTCACGCACTACCTATATGTATGTCCAAATATCTCCCACATTGAGCATAATTTTTAAAAAGCGACTTCGGCAACACCAGTCCATTATATGATATCGCAATAACTATCGCAATTTGATTTTGTTATATACTCCTAAGTTGACATTTTTATTGTTATCATACAACAGATGTAACTTTGTTTTAATTGCCAAGTTTGTTATTGTTTGTTACTGTATTTGTATTTATGTTTGTATGTATTTATATATTTATGCTGTGTTTTTTTTAATGTAAACGTTGTAATTTCTATCTGATACAGGGCCCTCTTGTAAAGCAGACCTTTATGGCACTGAATGGGGCTACCCTGTGTTTTTAAAGAAGACTGAATAAATAAAATGGATAAACATGATGATACATACTTTTTCAGAAGTGTACCACCACCATCAAAACAAATCAAATATAAAATTACATTCCTTCGACAGTTTGAGTGAAATTGAGTGCTGATTTGGCGAATATAATTGTGTCTCCTCTGTATTGATTATTGTTATTATATCATAATTATAATAACATAATATTGTATAAGTTTATAACTCGGTGGTTAAAGGTGCACCTGTATTAGTGTCCAACTCCACAAACAAAGATTTGAGCTTCCACATTTCTCTTCTACCGTGGTGTTTGGCTTATATGGTAAGAGAATAATAAAGTAGGGTTAGATTTGTTTCAAATACCCCCTTATTATAACGATATCTATCATTGGTAATCATTCAGCTCAAGAGCGTTAATGAACGGTCATAAACCCCATAAACGTCATACAGTAATTCGTTGTAAAGGCTGACGCAAATTTTCGTTTTTTAACCATGAAAGCAGTGTTCATTTTCAATGAAACTTTCACACATCATATAATAAGGACATATCTTACAATGATTTTGGTACAGGATTGATGTCTCAAAATGTCATCTTGGGCATTATCTGACACTTTACAGGTGCACTTTTTTAAGACTTAACAACTGCAATACAAAACATTATGTTTGTCTTCAAAACAGTGCAAAAATGACACATTTTTTTCAAAAATGGTCATAAAATTGGTCCAGTTTCAGCATTTGAAATGATATATTGAAAAGACAATTTGCCTATTTTTGCCTTTCATGCATACAAAAGAAACTGTTTTTCCCTCATAACATGTTGATTTACTTCCATGTGTATGCATGCACATACACACGTAAAGAGAGTACTGTTTTGGTCAAACTGAATTTTAGTAACCAAAACCTGCACCATTACATTACAAACTAATAGTTATAACTCCACCATGCTCAAAAGGAATACAAAATTACAAATGACTATAAGTAAAAAGCCTGTTATCATTCAAAAAGAGCCGTTAAAACTCAAAAGGGCGCTCTCTAAACATTCATTGGTTTCAACCATTTCAAATAAAATATTGTGCATGTGATGTTTTGTTGAAATAGTGATTATATAGAGAAATAATCAACAACTATTTAAAAACCTCTTTTGTAAATTTTTTAAAAGAGGAAGTATTTTTCAAAATTGTTTACGGCTGGTTCAAAATTATCTAATACTTGTGTGGTCCAACATTATTACAAATGGTTATGTTTTTTTAAAAATATTTCAGCCATTTCTGAACCGATTTTGATCAAATAAAGTTTATTCTGTGATTAAAATTGTATGCTCTTTCAAAATTGACACTCAGTTTTTCATTATCTCACCAAATTTTTGTTTTTGTGTAGCGCCCCCTATACCAAAACTCAACTGTCCCTTTAACCGATTTTGATCAAATAAAGTGTATTCTTCCATTGAAATTGTATGCTCTTTCGAATTTTACATCGTGGGTTTCATTGTGACGGGGGCTTCTACACGGGAGATGATTCGTGTGTATTAATATGTATAAATCTACTGAGGACATAGCAAAGTGTTTGTCTGGAGACACTAGTCTCGGTTGTTGTTTTTTATTTAAGATAATCAAATAGGAATTGTTGAACTTATCGTTGGGGTCACTGAAGAAAGAAGTCATGGTGATAACGAAAAAGATACAAATAATTATGAAGAAATATTATTTGAAACAGATAAATACAATTTGAAGTTTGCGACAAACCGCGAAATGTTACATGATTAAGATGATCCTCTATTTGCATTGAATTGAATTATGTTTTTACAGAAATCTTTCAACGCACAAATAATATTCCATTCTGGTCTACTTCTTGAATATGCGAATGAAAAAAAAGATGATTATTTGAATAGCGCTGCAACGTAGAATGAGTTTTGTTAAATACGACAGGATTTTTCGGGGAAAATATATACTGGTACACGAAAATACAAGAGTTATGGGAGTATGTGCAATGACATTACGACAATAGTATAATTATGTGTTGTTTGTACGTGTTTGTGTATTATTTATTATGTTTTTTAAGTTAAAGTTTAAACGATGCCAGTTCAACTTTCAAGTATGATCATGAATCTAGCTAATAGATCTCCTGTCAGATTCATAGCATTATGAATAATAAGTTTGTTCAATTCAGTACTTAACTTTCTTATGCTACTCTGATTCTTTATTAGTACTATGAGAATAATTATGTATGTACTTTTGTCTTCACCTACGGTTCACTCACGACTCGTGGATTGGCATACTACTTAATAATTATTTTTGTATAAATAAATATATTATTGGTCAAAATGATATCGCATTTGCATTCCGTCTCACATTCCAGAATAATTATTTCAACCGTGGTATAAAAATTAGAGATGCCACAGGTTTTTTTGTAATATAACAGACTGGAACCGAATATATAAATCATAATTTTGCTAGTATTTCTTATGGAATTCAACGTGAATGTTATTATTAATTATTAATTATTAATAATTATTATATATTGTTATTATTAATAACATGAACTATTAAGCAATATAAAGATTCCAATCTACCAATATGAACATTTCTAACGATTAATTGTATTATCTAATTCTGAAGTTTTTGATATCGTGGATTCTTCACTTTGTGAACTTAAATGTACAAGTTAAAATAACATGCTTAAATAAAATGTAATATTGAATGAACGTTAACAGGTTAAGAGTCTTTCAACAATCGTGAATAATAATTATAATGGTATTAAAGCTAAATATAGACCTTTTAATTGAGTAGTGGTCATTATCTCATGTCATATTTTTACTTTTAACACGCCATATTCAATGCAATAAGGGAACAACTCAATTAAAAATCAACTCGTTCGTCTGTTTTCCTTCTCCCGTCTCCTATGAAATATATAACAAATATAAACAATACTGTTTAGATTTTATTTACAAGCAAATGGTGATGTTGTTCATAATTATTATTTTTGCTTTTCTGAGAACAAAATGTGCTTTCATTTTCCAGAGACTGGTTATTTATACCATTCCATTGACCGATATTGTACGTAGTACATACAATACAATTCATGAAATAATGAATGTATCATACTATATGTGGTTTGTTTTTAGAGTATACTGTTTCTGTTTATAACTAGATCTTTCTGTGTGTTGTTATGTGTCCTATTTATTTACATATTTATAAGTCAGAATTCTAATGCCATTGACTAAATGATATTTGTATAATGTACATAAATACTCTAGAAGTTCGTTATATGTTTTCCTTATTTATATCATGTAATTTGAATAATAAAGTTTTTCCTATGTTCGTGTGTTTGTGCACAGACTTTAGACGAGTTTCTAACGCCAATGTGGCTCCTTACATCTTGATGATTAAATGTAAAATGCATAAATTGACATTGGTATTGATCGTTTTCTTTTATTCCGTCTTTAAAGCAAAGGCAATTTATATTAAGTTTAGGCCATTTTAGGCCTATATTAAGAACATGTTAACACCAACGCACACGAAACACAGCAACGAACCGACATACACACACACAATTGTGCACACATACATTGCATAAATATACTACACACAAAATGCGTAAAATGACTCAAATTTCGGCACTAAACAAAACAAAAACTATTTTAATCAAAGACACTAAGACAGTACCATTTGATAGCAATGTTTTAACATACAGAAAGATTGAACTTGCGCTATACAGGGTGGCCCCCCAAAAACGGAACGGGGCACTTTCCAAATTATGGTAACTAAATGATTATGTCCATCGGATAGGGTGTCTTTTCCAATGAAAAGCGATACCAAGAACAGTAATTTTGGTCGTCGTGTAGTTTTTGTTTTAGGGCGCTCTGAGTGACACCATGTCAGGTTCCCAGTTTTGTCCATGTTTACCAAGCCAGTGCCTGATAAATCGCACTCCCTGCCCGTCATAGCATCGAACAACCATGCCCATTCTCTCGGCACACAGCTGAATGCACACTAACAATGGCGCGCGTATTGCTCGTTGTTCGATGCTATGACGGGCAGTAAGTGCGATTTATCAGGCACTGACTTGGTAAAAATTAACAAAAATGGGAACCTGACATGGTTTCACTCACAGCGCCCTGGTATCGTTATTCATTGGAAAAGACATCCTATCCGATGAAAAGAATCATTATGTTACTATATTCCATTTTTTGTTGGACCACCCTGTATAAAGTGCCCACTGCATTACAATTATTATTATTATTGTTAGTAGTAGTAGTAGTAGTAGTAGTAGTAGTAGTAGTAGTAGTAGTAGTAGTAGTAGTAGTAGTAGTAGTAGTAGTATATAGTATTATTATAAAGGAGTAGTATAGTAGTAATAGTATTATGTTCATTTTTAAAGTAACATGATGCTTTTTTGATGAAGTAATATAGATATACAAGGAACCGTCCAATTATCTTAATAATTACAAATGGCATGCCAAATGGTTGCCACTCCGACAATAAACAAATGTACGGAATTATTATTTCATACTGATGTATATCAAACAAATTAGCACATTTTTGTATTCAGTATGTAGGCTAATTATATAGATATGTTTGTTATTTGATTTTTAAAAATATGAATTCATAATACAATACACACCTTTTTATCGGAAATAATATATTGAATTACGTATGATATATAAATGCTTTATACTCAATGTATGTAATTAATGTTTAAATTGAGAGTATACATTAAAGGGATTTAGTAACATTGTTCGTTCAAAACTTACTTGGAACTCCATTGGTTCTCTCATACCTTATCATGTTCATATTAAAGAGGTAGTTTAGTTTTGGTAGAGAGGGCGCTGCACATCACAATTTTTTTGTGAGATAATGAAAACTGAGTGTCGAATCTGAGAGAACATGCAATTGTAATGGCAAAATAAACTTTATTTGGTCAAAATCGGTCCAGAAACGGCTGAAATATCAATAAATATATTTGATCTTATAATTATTTGGGGCCCAAATAATTAGATGATTTTTTTCAAAAAATAAAAAAAATGCTTACACTTTTTCAAAAAATTTCAAAAGCGTTTTTTAAATAGTTGTTGATGATCTATCTACTTAATCATTATTTCGATAGAACATCACATGCATTATTTTGTATGAAAAATGGTTGAAACCAATGCCTTTTTAGAAAGCGCCCTCTTCTGTTTTAATGGCTCTTTTTTAAAAATGATAACAGGCTTTTTACTTAGTCGTTTGTAATTTTGTATACCTTTCGAGCATGGTGGAGTAATAACTATTATTTTATAATGTTACTGTCTAGGTTTGGTTACTAAAGTTCAGCCTTACCAAAACTGTACTACCCCTTTAACAGTAAAAGCGCGGGACAGGTTTCGGTTTTTCAAACTTCCATTTTGTTCAAAAGATATTTACGATTGAAGTGTTCAGATATAAAATTGACTACGGGATAATTTAAGCCGTGTACAAAGTAAGTGCTACAGTATATGAGTTAATGAATATCACTTTGCATTTTTGCTCTTATCTCAGCCAAAACACATCCAATTAACGTGAAATCTTCACACATTACTTTGTGGACTTTTCATATCACACCAAATACACATTTTATATATTAATCACCCATCACTTTTTGCACTTGTCAACAAAGTTACTAAATCCCTTCAAGGGACTACCTATATATGGCCGATCTATATTCAGAAGAGTTATAAACTCAACTGAGATTGAACCCTGTTTTAGATATCGCGTTTGAAGTGAAATATATAACAAAAAAGGGTTCAACAAAATATCAAAAAGTACCTTAATAGATGATAATTAAATTAAATAGTATACACGTAATTTATTCCACCACCTAGGGCCATGACATGAAGTGATGAATGGTTGATGAAATGAGTATATGTGTGATCAGATATGTCCACTATAAGTAATGTGTAAAAATGTAATATGGCCGAGTAATGAGCACTGACTTTGTTGTAACTAACACAGTAGATAGTAATACATATTATGAACACGTTAATCATGCATTTCTTTATAACGGAATAGAAATTTAGAAAAATCGAAAGCTGTTCCATGCTGCTATTGGTAATACGAATACTGGCAACAAGGTATATTCTGTATTCCCTAGTCCAGGAACGTCCGGTAAATCTTAGTTTCATGGTATGGGGTGGACACTTGGTAGTTTGTCTTGCTAGGTGACCATGTTAGAGCGATCTCTGATGTACAGTTTCCATAGTGTTTTCTTCATAGACGGTGAAGGCTCTTTTGGGGCATTTCCGGTTAAGCAAATGCGATAATCTATCATGGTGGTCAATCGTGGACGTCCTATAGATTCCCGTGGCTTTAATTGACCCTCCTCTCGATGACGTCTAAGGATTTTACAGACCGTAAACTGCGATTTCCCAACGAAATAGTGGTCATTGCTTGTTGAGACCCCTTCCTGGTGGAGCACAAACATCATTTGGCGTATAGCCAATGGCTTTGGACGGAGTATGGCCTAAAGAGCCTCTGTGCCAAGTTTGGTTGAACATTTTACAGCCAACTCTGAGAAATTACACATAATGATGACTTGTTGGACATACGCTTTGGAGAGGGAAAGGGGTCAATCATCAAGAGCCGCCAGTTGATTGAAATGTTGATTGAAAATATTGATCATAGAATATTGCTTTATAAATTAGAAACTTATGGAATTAGAGGGACCGTTCTTTCTTGGTTTAAAGACTATTTAAATAATAGACGACAATTTGTTGATTTTAAACATAATTCGTCGTTAACTTCAACCATTAAATGCGGAGTGCCACAAGGCTCTATTTTAGGTCCCTTACTCTTTTTGATTTATATTAATGACATTGTAAACACATCACCACTCTTAACATACATTTTATTTGCAGACGACACTAATATATTTTATTCACATACAAATTTGAATACTCTCATTGAAACTTTGAATAGTGAATTAGATAAATTATCTAATTGGTTTATATGTAATAAACTATCTTTAAATATAAATAAAACTAACTTTATATATTTTAAGAGTTTGCACTCTACACACGAATTTGTTGCTAATATATGTATTGATAGGATTCCTATTGTACAAAAAGATTCAGTTACATTTCTAGGTGTAATAATAGATTCCAATTTGATATGGCATCCTCATATAAATAATATTTGTACTCGGGTTTCTAGAGCCATAGGTATATTATATAAATTGAAATACTTTCTTTCAAAAAGGACACTAATAACGATATATAATTCATTTATACTCTCTTATATTTCATACTGTAATATAGCATGGGGAAATAGTAGTGTGACGAAAATTAATACAATATTTCTTCTACAAAAGAAAGCATTACGTATATGCGCTCATGCGCATTTTTTAGCCAACACAGATCCTATATTTTATAAATTTAAAACTCTGAAAATTAATGATATACACACCTTCCAATCAGCAATATTTATGTATAAATTTTCAATTAATATACTTCCGAAACCATTCCATATTTTATTCACATATAATACTGATATTCATTCGTACCCCACCAGACATTCATCTGACCTTCACCTTAATAATCCTAAAGTTTTAATAGCCCATAAATCTATAAGACATCATGGACCCGACATTTGGAATAATCTGCCCCAAGACATAAAAGAATGCACATCCCTTTTTTCTTTCAAAGCCCATTTGAAAACAAATCTTATATTAAAATATTTAACTTAGACTCCCATTAAAACCTGATTATTTTATTCATGAAATTTGATAAATAGTGTATCTATGGATTATTTGTTATTTGTTGATTAATTGTCATTGGTATATTTTTTAATATTTATAATTGTTATGGCGCGATATTATTTTTAAAAAAACAACAACGTGTGTTTTTCACCCGCACCAGCACGTACAATATACATGCACCCCTTTTTATTTGATACAATATAGAATAAACATAATAAATAATGGGGGGTGTTGAGTGGGTCAACAGTGCAGGTGCAAACTTTGCACTTGTACTGTTGACCCGCTCAGCGCCCTTTTGATTTATTTTATTCTTTTTTTTGTACTTAAACATGTTTTTATAATTTAGATTGTTCATTCAAGTGACGAGTTAGTAATTATTATACAACACCTTTTGGGCACCATGTAGCTCCCCCCTCCCCCTCCCAGGCCACCATCCACTCAAGCTCCCTGCTTATGATGGTTGGTCTGCTGCATTTGTTTATTTGTTGTAATAATATATATACATTATTGTCACATTAATTTAAATGATTATATAACTATCCCTATTTCATTGTTTTATTATTATGTATGTACAATTGTTCTTTGTATATTTGATTTTGATTTTGTTAAATAAATGCAGAAATAAATCTGCCTTAAAAAAAAAAAAAAAAAAAAAAAATGTACTCATCCAATGTTTATGTAAACATCTGGGTTCGATCCACGGTCCGTCATGCGAAAGACTCTTTTAAATGGTTTAATTAATCCCTTTAAAGTCGGGTACTCGGAATTCATAAAATGCATTAATTGTATGTAGCTTTGACTTCTTTTACCATCGTCATCGTGCCGCATAAGGCTACAGAACAACAAAAAAGGCACCACCGTGATGCACGATATACATGGTACTCTTATGTTCTTACTCCGATACATAAATGATCACACATTTACACATACTTGTAGTTATCAGTTCACTTTATTTCGATGGCAGAACATAATAAGAATCGGATCGAGTGCAACTCGTCCGAACTCCAAAACTGGAATCTCTCAAACATCTCGAGATCAGACTCAGAATCATGATATCAAATCCTCCTAATAACTCTACACACAGCATTATAATCAGGGGTAAAAGGGGGCGTGAATAGGGTAGTGCCAACAAGGAGTGCACAGGGGGTGTGGCTTCCTTGCTGCCACTAAAATACATCAAACTATAATAAGGAATAAAGGTCCATTCTTAGAACAAAGAAAGTCCTGTACAGTAGCGATAATGTTTATCATCACTTATCTCCTTATCAACAAAAGTCTCCTTTCAAGTTGTATTTGATTCATAACATTAGCCAGAAAGCCGACCATCAAATATATCAAGTTCATCCCAAAACTAAACAAGTCTGTAAGTTGACCTCCCAACAAGTTATCATATTCTTTATCAAAGCTTTCTGGGTTGGGGGAATACAGTTATCTATGTTTGTTCCTGTTTCCAAGTTCAAAGTGACAAAAGGGGTTCTATAACGGTGACTCTGATAAGTCCCACCAGGAGATTATGTATATAACTATTTAGGACCAAGTGCTAAAAGAAAGGGGAGACTAATGTGGTCAGAGATTAATGACTATAAGGTCACTGTCCAGCATTAGAACGGGAATTCGCCTAACTATATTACTTATCTTTGGGACCTAACACTTGCCCCTCCTTCGAAAAAGTGTATCGCCCTCGATACAAAAACTTAATTACTGTGAAAGAAGAAAAAGAAAAAATAATACAAATCGTAATAATTTACACTTGAAATGATCAACAATTAAATTAACTCAAACCCGAAAAGGGAATGTATCTCATTAACATCATCAAACTACTGAATACTCGGTGTAAATCATACAAATTAAACAAAAAGGAAAATGCACTGGAATAAGCGTTAACAAACCATTAGCTCAAACTCACTAGTGTTACAAGAAAATGAACAATACAACGTAATATAAAACCACATTAACACTACTGACTATTAGGATATATAACCTCTACAATAAAACACAATCCAAACAAAACAAACTAATGACTTAAACTGCCTAACTATACTGACAAAAGAATATGACTTCTAAGCGAAACAAAATCAAAACACACTGGTTTCATCTGAAATCTGCCTTGCTAAACGATGCACTTAAATCATACTATTAAACAATAGTGTTTGACCAACTATATAAGCACCCATAAAGAACGGGTCAACACCTTCCCAAAATCACAAAGACCAACGTCAATGTGCAAATAATCCTTTCCCATCAATAATCCAAATCCTTCAAAACAATTCCTAGACAGTGGGGTAACAACTTCCAGACCACCACCAATAATCACTTCTAATCTATCTTATTTTGACTCCACCCCAAAGGGCGTGTTCAACTAAAGGTGCAAAGTGGTAGAGAGGCAAGACGGTGTATCAGAAGTCACTCAGTGAACGTGTTAGTCCCGCCCACAACTTCCACAAGAGTTGTGGGTGTAACTTAAAACGTAACTAGTAGCCAATACGCATTGGTCAGTCACTATATAATAAACATTATGTACAAATGTATGTATTGGCCAGTGTTGGTGTGTACCCACACACATCTTTTGTCAGGCCTAGACAACTTTCAGGGGAAAAAAATGTCCCGTAACAAGATATGAAACACCAAAATAAACCACGTGTTTCCAATACATCATAACAAAATCATGAACAAATATAAACAACAGGATCAGTTGGAAAATAAAAGCAACAAGAGAATAAGAGAGGGAGACACATAAAGAGAGTGATAGAGAGAACAGAATATTCAGAGAGTTGATGGATAGTCAGGAAGGACGTAAGGAAATGGATGCAGAAAGGAAGAGCAGAGAAAAGAAATACACAGGAATGAAACGAAAAGGATAACCAAAAAGACATACATCAATAACATTGATTGTTCAGCAAATTATTGACAAAAATCGTTATCAATCAATCATTATCAATACCATAAAATAATAGTAGGTACATGACTGTGTACCATCATAACTTTTGTTTTCTTAAATCGGTAGAAAATGGAATATGGGTAAAAGAGAAGGGCAGGGGTGAGGAGCAGTAAAAACAAAATTGGGTCAGAAAAGAGAGGGAGTAAGTAACTAGGAGAGGTGGGTAATGGGTCAGAGTGGGGGAGAGCGAAAAATAGAAGAAAAACAAAAAAAGGGGGTGGGTATTTAGCTGGGGTAATACCGAATGTGGGGAGGGAGGGATACAGTAGAGAAGCAAACTGCCATAAAATCTGCTGCAGCAATGTCAGTACTTATCATGAGTACACAAGGCCAAACCTTTGACCACAACATTACATGGAATACATCGATCAAATACGGAGCACGCGTGTCAAAAGAGGGGTTGGTATCAACTACCACACACGCTGGCAACTTCAAAACAAAGGTGACCCTCGTGAGTTTCAAAGTAAAATACGTCAATTCCAACAATAACAAGACATACCAGTATATAAGAAACATCTAAATTACTTCCCCAAGGTATTTTGCGAAGGGAAAATCAACATTGGAGGAGTTAAATTAACAAAAATGGTTTAGGTAAAAACTGAGGAGAAAATAAAATATGTAAAGCAAATGAACCATCACCTAGGGACATAATATCTAAATTCCATATTCCAAAACTTTGAGCCTGAATATCAAATATCAACAGCACAAAAAAAAACAAAAAAAAAAATATGATTATAAACCATTACTTCTTCTTTTGTTTCTGTGGGACTATCAAATTTTGAATAAATACTAAACAACATCTTTCATTGGTCACATTTATGATCCTTTGCGTCTTCCTGCAACTAGTGAGCATACTATAAATAAAATCAAAGCGGCCTGGTAAATACCAGCAAAGGCGCCTTTAGAGAGGTGCAGGGCAAATCATTTATCGCAATGCTTCAAATATCAACAAAAGACAACATCTTGTCTTAAATACCAGGCACTTTTCCACTAAATCACACAACATCGATTCATCCTGCCCGCAGAAGTGAAACGAGTTAAAACCCAAATAGCTAGTGCCATAATCGAGGGAACCAAATCGTCATTTGTTCTCTCCTCTTTTTCTTTTTCCATCAACTGTTACAGCGCAAGAGGCAACTTCAGAATCATAAATGTGACAGGGATGTAACTGTAACACCATCATTTTGTCCAAACGAATTAACAAAAAACTTTTACACCAACTTTTACATTTAAAATATTTAAAAAAACACTGAGGGCCCCTATAAGAAAATGGCTGGGTGAATAAGGAATTGTAATTCAAACTAAAACGAAATAATATTCAATTGCGATCCATAACCCTTACAATCGCTATTTTGAAAGGAAAATTATTGAATTATGCTGAACAACATAAAACTATCAATGACAAAAGAGAGCAAAATATACCTTTATCATGAAAATAGTGTATACGTACATTACACAAACATAACAAATTGCGATTCATATTAGCACGCATTTCTCAGCAAGTTACATCATAGTTTGTACACCGCGTGACCTGGTAGCAGTGTTGTTGCCTGACATAGCTTGTTCTTGCAACTTATTTACCCACTCGGGTAAGTCACTACTCAGGTAAGGCTTCAGCCTATCATGATGAACAATTTTACCTTGAGATTTATTTTGCTTTATCTCAAACAACAAATCATTCATTTTCCTTACAACTACAAATGGTCCTTTCCATTTCTCATTGTTCAATTTAGGGCTAAGTCCCTTTTTCCTTGTTATGTCACGACAGTACACCAAGTCACCAACATCAAATGAATTATGGGAAAGTCTTACGTCATGATCTCTTTTCTGTCTTTCAGCGGTTTTTCCTATGTGCTCGCGAGCAAACTGGTATGCCTCATCTAATTGTTCTTGTAGTTTGACTACATAATCTTCTGGGTGTCGAGGCTTGGAGTTTGCGCGAAGACCTAATTTAACTTCTAGAGGGGTCTTTACCTCTCGTCCAAACATCAAATAATTGGGTGAAAACCCAGTTGTATTGTGAACTGTACTGCGATATGCAGAAGTCAACAAATTAAGGTTAACATCCCAATCTCGCTGGTGCTTGCTGACATAAGAAGAGATCATGTTTGCTAAGGTTTGATTAAACCTTTCAATGAATCCATTTGACTGTGGGTGGTAACTTGATGTTTTTGTCTTGTGGGTCTCAAAAATATTACACATCTCGTGAAACAGTGAGGATTCAAATGTCCTTCCTTGGTCAGTATGCAATTCGAAAGGGGCTCCATATCTAGAAATGAATTCATTCACCACTTTTTCGGCAACAGTGGCAGAACATTGATCAGGAATAGCATATGCTTCAATCCATTTTGTAAATGTGTCACCTACAACCAAAATGTATCGATTTCCTTGATCTGAAATAGGAAACGGACCTAAAATATCCATTGCTATCCTGTCTAGTGGAGCTCCCTGTTGGTAATTTTTGAGTGGTGCTCGAGGAGATTTTTGAGGTCTCTTACGGGCTCCACATACCTTGCAAGCAAGAACATAGTTCCTCACTGAATCTTTCATTTTGTACCAGTAGTAGTTTTGACGAATCCTACTAAGAGATTTCTTGAAACCCAAATGTCCAGACATTACTGAGTCATGGTTTGCTTCCAATATCATTTTGATCAAAGATTTTGGAACGACCAATGTTAAATGTGAATGAGATGGTGTTTCGTCCCACCTCTTGTACAAAACTCCATCAATGATGGTGAGTTGTCCCCATAGTAACCAAAGATTTCGCACCATTGGGCTTTTATCTTGAACCTTTTCTCTATTGGGTCTTGTTTCGGATTCGTTCAGCCACCCAAGGACAATACTTATGTCTCTATCCTGTCTTTGAAGAGATGACAAATTATTAATGGAAACTCCTAGTGAATCAAAAAACTGCTGCCCAACATTTCTATTAGCTTGGGCGTATTTTTCGGATACCCGGGGCGCATTAGAATCACTAGCGTTACCATCAATACTTCGTGACCTATTCTCAGATTGTGCTTGACGACGTGTTACTACAGGCCTAACGTAATTGACAGATCCTATACAAGAATGATAATATTTACTAATTAATTGAACACCCGATCTTAAAGTCCCAAGGATGGTATGTATGAGCATGACTACATACCAAACTGCCAGTCCAATATCCGTCATGTACTTCCCGCTATCCACTGCGTCCGCTTCATCATCGATGTCGCCGTCGAGTGTCGCCCTCGGTGCAGCGTCGTCCTTTGATTGACGCGCTGGCTCACCTCGCGCACTCGCGTCCTCGCTGCTAGCGCTCACGCCAGCAATTCTCCTCGTCATCATCGGCGCCACGTCATCGATCTCCATGAAGTCGGACCAGGCGGTGTGCTGTTTCTCGCAATGTATGCACCCACCACAAGGAAGTGAAGTGAGAATGCTCCTCCCATCGTAGCATTCGCAGATTTCGGGACTGCATGGTTTGCGGGACAAAGCGTCAGCGTTAAGGTGACTCTTTCCCGCTCGATGTTCCAGCACGAAGTTGAATTGCGATAATATTTCCAGCCACCGCGCCATCTGGTTAGTCGGCTCGCGAAATGACATAATCCATCTCAACGCACTGTGATCAGTTCTGACTTTGAACTGTTGTCCAAATAGGTGATGTCTAAATTGATGAACGAAAGTTACAATGGCTAGGAGCTCCCGACGCGTGACACAATATCGACGTTGAGCCCTGGTCAACGTCTTGCTCGCGAAAGCTATTGGGCGTTCGTCATACTGCTCGGTTGACGAATTCCATTGTAGCTGAGACAGTGTTGCTCCTATTCCATAGTTGGATGCGTCGGTGTCTAGTATGTAAGTTCCGTTAGCTAATGGGTATCCCATTATGTTGTCGCTGGTAAGTAAGTCCTTTAATTTGCAAAATGCTTCCTCGCATTTGGCGTCCCAGTGGAATTTTACACCACTTTCCAGCATGCGGTTTAAAGGGCGCGCGATACTTGAAAAGTCCTTTATAAATCTCCGATAATAAGAGCAAAGACCCAAGAACGAGCGAATGTCCTTAATGTTTGTTGGAGTAGGCCATTCTGCCACCGCCGCTATTTTCTCGGGATTCGCCTTAACTCCCTCTGGTGTGACGACATGTCCGAGAAATAAGACTTCCGATTGGAAGAGGGCACATTTACTTGGCTTAAGCTTAAGTCCGGCCTCACTTAAGCGACTAAAAACATCGTCGAGCCGTTCAATATGCGATTCAAATGTTGAGCTGAATATAATGACGTCGTCCAAATATATCAGCAATGACTTCCACTGCAGCCCTTTGAGCACGAGCTCCATGCATCTTTCGAATGTGCTTGGTGCATTAGATAATCCGAACGGCATGACATTGTATTCAAAAAGTCCCGCTCGGGTGCGAAATGCTGTTTTATATCTGTCCTCCTCCTTCACCTCCACCTGCCAATATCCGGATTGTAGGTCTAATGTAGAAAAATATTTGCTGTCGCTCAGGCAATCCAAACAGTCGTCGATCCGTGGTAATGGGAAACTGTCGAATTCGGTGACTGAATTCAACTTCCTATAATCCACACATGGGCGCGTAGTACCATCCTTCTTTTTAACATAAACGAGGGGAGAAGCCCATGGTGATTTGGAGGGGCTTATAATACCAGACCGTAATTGGTCTGATATAATTTTCTCCTCCTCCTCCTCGAAAGCGCGGGGTGGTCGTCGAGCTGGTTGTCGTACCGGCGGTGCACCGTTAGTGTTGATTTCGTGTTGGATGACAGAGGTACGGCCGAGATCGGTTGGAGATTTCGCGAAAGCGTCCTCGTGTTTGGAAAGTAAGTTGTATAACTGTGACTGTTCTGTGGTATTTAGCCCCTCTGCATTCCGTTGATATAGCTCGTCGACAACGGGGTGCAGCTTTTCCTCTGCACGTTCAGTGGGTATAACATGAGTTCTATTAACAGTGTGGATGCGGCACGCGTGATGTGTTGCTTGTTGTTCGCCGACGTCATCGGGGTGGTCGATGATGGCGACGACGTCGCTCGCTATATGTGCGGTGCCAAGCGTTGTGTCCGCGTGTAGCAAAACATCTTCATCCGAAGCGTTCATGATGCGAATGGGCATTGTGGGTGCTGGGCTTACTAGAACTGTCCCAACAAGCAGGGATTTATTCTCCAGTCCATCGGTGAGGGGCTCGATGACTGTATCGTGGGTGGGGACTTGGTGGGGAATGTATCCTTGTACGATGTGTTCCGAACGGGCGGGTATTAGAGCATCCAATTTAAGGTGAACTCGTGAAATGGGGATCTGTCCAACAAACTCGCAATTAACAAATCGGCCATCGATTTTCAGGCCCCGTCTGGCCTCCAATATGCAATTGAAATGGTACAAAAAATCATATCCTAATAGCGTATCGTCCGCCATCGGTACCACAAAAGCTGGCCAGGTGTACGTCACATTGCCTATCTTAAATCCAATTGTCACACGCGCTTTCACCACCAGTTCGCCATCGTCTGCTGCTTTCAAAACTATATTATTAGTTTTGTGTCGGATAAGGCTATCTTTGTGGGGTATTTTATTGAAAAGGGATTCCGAAATAAGGGTTACTGCCGCCCCTGAGTCAACTAGTAATTTTGTATGTATTCCTTCAACCTCTGCGGGTACAAATGCAGATAGTCCTGTGTTCTCCACATTTCGAACATGTATGTGGACCGGTGTCTGGCCGGAAGACCCGGTCCCACTTAGTTTTCCTGCTGTGGCGGGTGGGGGCAGTTGTGCCTGTGGTGCCCAGGTTCCCCACAGTTGTAGCACCTACCCCAGACGGAGCCCTCTCGTCCGCGACCGCGACCGCTATATCCGCCTCTGTTGCCGTAGTTGCCGCTGCCTCGTCCTCCACCGCGACCACGACGTTCGCCCCAGCTGCGTCCACCACCGAGATCCAGCTTGCCGGCAAGCTTATCGACTAGACCGTCGATCTTTGCGTCGATGCTCGCTGCCATCTTCGTCTCCAGGTCAGCCAGCTTGTCGTCGATGGTTGGGGCTGCAGTTTCTTGCGCGACAGGGCGCACCTTCACCGAAGACCGCTGCTCGTCCGTGATCGACCGATAGCGGTCGACCAGGTCCTGAGCCTCGGAGAGGTTGCTCGGTTCCTGCATCCCAACAGCCATCGCAAGGTTTTGATCCTGAATTCCCCGAAGGAATTGGCGGAGTGCAATCTGCTCCCGTGTTGCCTCGTCCGCAGTCGGGAAACCACGAAGTGTAAACCTCTGCAGGTCAGCGACGTACACGGCCAGCGATTCCCCATGCATTAGCTTGCGCGATTCCAGCTTTGACACAAACGAATTTGGGGCAGCCCTCTCCTCGAACCGATTTGCAAGTGCCGCGCTCAGACTGCTAAAGGACTCGAATACCGTAGTGGGCTGGGTCCGGAATAGGTAATCGGCGGCTTCCCCCGTCACAGCAGAAAGGAGACGAATCCGCTTCTCCTCGTCGGACCAGCGGCAAGCTTTCCCCAAACTCAGGAAGACCTGGTAAAACGCCTGCCATGGTGTGTCACCTGAAAATGTCGGCTGCCGTGGGAGTGGAACTTTGGTCGCAGCTAGTCCTGGCTGCCTGACCTCCTCCTCTTCCTCAAAAACTGCATCCACACCACCAACATCTGCCTGCCTTCGACTCCTAGACTTCCCGGGCATCGTGAAACGGAACGAGTACGTGGTCGAGTCCAAATTTTTAACTAGAGTAGCGTGGTCGAATCATAGTATGCCGCTTTACCGCTGCCACCAGTATTATGTTCTTACTCCGATACATAAATGATCACACATTTACACATACTTGTAGTTATCAGTTCACTTTATTTCGATGGCAGAACATAATAAGAATCGGATCGAGTGCAACTCGTCCGAACTCCAAAACTGGAATCTCTCAAACATCTCGAGATCAGACTCAGAATCATGATATCAAATCCTCCTAATAACTCTACACACAGCATTATAATCAGGGGTAAAAGGGGGCGTGAATAGGGTAGTGCCAACAAGGAGTGCACAGGGGGTGTGGCTTCCTTGCTGCCACTAAAATACATCAAACTATAATAAGGAATAAAGGTCCATTCTTAGAACAAAGAAAGTCCTGTACAGTAGCGATAATGTTTATCATCACTTATCTCCTTATCAACAAAAGTCTCCTTTCAAGTTGTATTTGATTCATAACATTAGCCAGAAAGCCGACCATCAAATATATCAAGTTCATCCCAAAACTAAACAAGTCTGTAAGTTGACCTCCCAACAAGTTATCATATTCTTTATCAAAGCTTTCTGGGTTGGGGGAATACAGTTATCTATGTTTGTTCCTGTTTCCAAGTTCAAAGTGACAAAAGGGGTTCTATAACGGTGACTCTGATAAGTCCCACCAGGAGATTATGTATATAACTATTTAGGACCAAGTGCTAAAAGAAAGGGGAGACTAATGTGGTCAGAGATTAATGACTATAAGGTCACTGTCCAGCATTAGAACGGGAATTCGCCTAACTATATTACTTATCTTTGGGACCTAACAGTACCATTGGTATGTGCTCAATATTAGACACAGGGATGTCAATATTTTACCTTCATAGTAGTTTTATTCTGCGGGGATCAAATTGTTGACTCTCCGATTAATCGTCAAACGTTTCTTCAACTCACTCCAGAAGTACCTCTCACCCCTTTCGTCCTCGACCCAAGACATGTACGAAGCATGTTCACTCAGGAAGAGTCTGACCATGTACGGGAACTCATCGTCAGGAATGGTCTCCGTGAAGACCAGTATCACGTTCTCGATCTCGGTGTCGCTTACGTTGTCCATGGCAATGCGAAGTTTGGTCATGAACATGTTGTTCCTGACTGCGGCCCTGCTGAGCAGCAGCACGGTCTTGTAGCTCTTCTCTATGACATGGCAGACGGCGTCCAGGTAGTGCATTCCCAGCATCAGATCCTCATCACCAAAAGCGATCCTCTGGAATTCGGGGACCACTTCACCGATGACTGGTCGGAAATAACGGGCGGCCCATTCTTCGTCAGCTTCCGTGAACATTATGTTGATATCATAATCGAACTCATCATGATTCCGAGCATCATGAAACTCGTTGTATCCCAAAATAGCTAGCTTCAAGAGAAAGATTTTGTATCGCAGTAGCCACCTGTGGTAGTACGCAAGAATCAGGATACACGATAGTCCAAGGAGTGCTAGTGACACGAGGCAGTAGATGAATATCTTCTCTTGACAATATTCACCTGACTTCAAAAGCAAAACTTGCTTTCCACGCAAAGGCTGTAGAGTTGCCGTAGCCGATGAACACAAAGTTCCGTCTGGGTTAGAAAGTGTATCGCCAAACCACTCAACAAACCACTTCAGGTCACAGTTACACGCAATAGGATTTCCTGATACGTCAAATAATTTTAAGAGGGGTCGGAGGGGGCGAAAGCTACTGCGATTGAAACCCACTAAGTGGTTACCAGCAAGAGTCAAGTTAGTAAGGTTTGAAGAAGACCTGAGGAGGTCTTCATCCAGGTAACCTATCGCGTTGTCATCAACATGTAGATATGCCAATGACTTCAGGGGAACTAAGGTGGAAGTAAGGAGACACGACAAGTAATTTCTCTCTAGGTGTAGAGTTCGAAGAGAGATCATTCCTTCAAAGGCAGTGGCGGTAATTGTTGTAATTCTATTATAGCTTAGATCAAGTTCTTCCAAGTGTGTCAGGTTCCAAAATATTCCGGATATGACCTCTTGTATGAAGTTTATCCTGAGAGAGAGATGAGTAAGGTCATGCAGGCCACGGAATAAAGAAACTTTATCACGGGGATCCCATACATAGTGTGTGTATAAGTGTGCATTATCCAGGGAAAGTTTCTGCAAGGATTTCGCATCTTTAAAACATTTACCCACTTTCCAAAAATTTTGATACAAGCTTGTAAATGAATGAAAATACAAAATTTGAAGTTTCGGAGTATCAAAGTAAATGAAATTATTAATTTCTGTCAGATCAACCCATGAAGTTTGCAATGAAACTAAACTATTGGCTTTAATATTCATATGAATTATTTCAGAATTAGCCAAACTTAAAAAACGTAGGTGTTCCAAGCCATTGAAAGAGCAATTCTGCAACGAGAATGATTTACAATGGGTCAGATAGAGATCAGTGATGTTGACTTTCCATACATCACACCCTGGGTTAAATTCCCGAAGATTATTTTTTCTCAGAAACAGTACGCGAAGGTATGTCATTCCAACAAATGATTGCGGCAAAATAACAGATAGCTCGTTGTTGCTAAGGTCGAGTCTCGAAATGTGAGATAGATTTGTTAATATCGGAGGATCAACAATGATGAGGCCGTTGTAAGACAAGTCTAATGTTGTTAAAGACTTATCATGAAGATATTGGAAGAGATTCGGTGGATATTGTTTTATGAACGCAAGCGCTCCTCTCATGTAAAGTTTTAATATCCAATCGGACATCGAGACTCCGAGAAACACATTTTGAAGTTCGTTGATGTTTAGTGTCGTAGTAGGGTGGTCAAGCGACAGATCTAGGGACCGTACTGTCAATGATACGATTGCGTCTGGATCGATTAACTTAATGGGATTTCCCTTGATGTAAAGAGTCTGGGTAGGGCAGGTTAATACGAATGTCTCTTTTGTGAGTTGTCCAATTGCGTTGTTTGATACGTCTATGAAGGAGTACTGTTGGCTACTCTTACACGAACTTACATTTAAGCAGGTCAAATTATTTCCCGCTAGTGTCAATCCTAGACCTCTAACGGGTGCATTAGCCATTGCTTCGGAGGGGAAATGTGTGAAAGCATTGTAAGTGAGTGAGAGATAAACAAGTTTACTGGAATGCTTAAATGTGTCAGTATGGAAGGTAGTCAATTCATTATAGTTTAATCGCAGTCTTCGCAGTTGTTTAAGTGGGTGAAATGTTTTACTTTCTATTGTATGGATGGCGTTATCCAAAATGTTGATGTCTTTAAGAAATATATATCGGCTGAACGAGTTGTTCTTGAGAATTGATATGTTATTCGAATTCAACGTAATTGCCTGAATATTTGAGCTCAAATATTGTGGCACCACTTGGAGATTCAGGTCGTAGCAGTCAGCCTCTCTAGTTGAAAGTAATTCCCGACAGACGCCAGCTGATGTAAACGTTGGTCCCAGCTTAATCCCACGACCAGGTTTAACGCTTCTGTCAAGATAACTGCAGAGTCCAAGGTGAAAATGGACAACAGAAATAAGAACTGCAACACGCAGTACTCGCGACATTGTACAAAGTCCCATTGTTCTTGATTTGATGATGGTTGGTCAAGGACATTCAAAATGAGCTACTCCTGATTATCATGTCCTGCAATTATATCAATCCAATTAAATCAGTCATCAGAGCAAGATCCAATCTCTAAAGTTGTGAAGATGAAAATACAGTAAGTTGTAATGAAATATTTCCTTTCAAATTCATGATTATCAACAATTGCAATAATTGCTTTCCTGTATTTAAAGTGTAGGACATTGCCAGGCCAAGATAGATACACAATGGGGTGCCGCACTGCGATCCGTCGAAGATTCCAATGAAATAAAAATGCTAATCCTGAAGCATGACGACATTCCATTGCAGTGGCGTAGCAACGGGGGTTACGGAGTGGGGGTAGTGTTGACGTGCCCCCCCCCCCCTCACCGATAATAAAAACGGTACAAAACATGAGAGGAAAATCAGTAAAAACAAAATCAAGAAATGCATAACGTGTGCTCTACCCCTCTCCCCAACCTAATCAATCGGACCACACAACACATCCGGTTCATAGGACTATATTGATCAAAAGCGAAAGTCGAAGGACAATCATGGATTAGACAATTTAAGTGGATCTCCTTTTCTGCATGCTTGCTGGCATTACAACGACGCATGTTACCATGGTTACTGTACTTATTTTTAATCTAATGATAGTAAACGACGTGAAAAAGGAAAGGATTGTATATCATGATTTACAAAACGTATCACGCTATTTGGTTAAAGTAAGCAATTAACCTTCAATGGAATAACAAGGTGTCAAAATCAACCAAAGTCTAGCTTTACCATTTCTCTTGTACACTGTTGTTTGGCTTATATTGTAACGAAAGAATGAAAAATGTTTGGACTTTTCAAACGTCTCCCTAATTATGGAGATATTTATGATTAAATGAATCGCGATCCGAAATACTATTCGATCGATTGCAGTCAAAATCCAATTGCAAAGGTGATAAATAATTGAATTTCCCCTTGTTTTCACTAGGTATATACAAATGTGTTTATGTAACTATCAAACATCATTTAAAAGAATACAATAGTATTGCTGTACATGATTGAAGTCTTAAATGTCGTTTTTAAACAATTCTTATCTTGTTAATGGATCACTTTAATTCATATGTGCAGTTTTGAAAGCTCTATAGATATGATGATTGTTTGTGTACTGATTTATGTAGGTTTCGAGACAAGAGGCAATACGCCACAGTGAGGCGAGGGAGAGGGGGGGGGGGGGGGGGGGGGTGCAGTGGTACGTTCGCCTTTCATGCGCTGTGCCCTGTAAACAAGTTGATGGGTCCAAATTAAACTTCACCACCAACGACCCCTCGGACCATAAGCGTCAAGCCCTCTGCAGACAGAGCCGACTCGACCCGATCCGATCGGTTTCAATCAGGCTAGAGTCGGGCCCGGTCGGTCGGAGCCGATTCATCGTGTTGGATCGGCCCCGACTGACATCCGACTGTCTCTCGACTGGCAAAATGTGTGTCGCATGGCACTGAAAACTGAGCCGATCCGAATAAAAACCAGTCGGATAGGGTCGAGTCGGCTCTGTCTGCAGAGGGCTTTAGAGGTTTGCGGTTATCCCCATTCTCCTCCCCCATTCCCCAATATAGGCATATTACGTAATTATAGGTTTTCCCATTCATTTTAACACTTTTGTCATTCAATTTCATTAATTCGTCATTCAAATTCGTCCCGAGGAACCACCAGAGCGGAAATCCCAACTTCAATTTCGTCTTTCGTCAATCAATTTAACACAATCACCACACAATTTAGTCATTAGGCACACATTTTCGTCAATTGCAAATCAAATTCGTCGGTCACAGTTGCTGAACACATAAAAGCGAAAGCAATTTCGTCAATTGGCACCCAATTTCGTCAAACTCCGTTCAAATTCGTCCTATGTATTTAGGAGGTAATTTTCTGTTATAAATTGTCTTGATGTAATTGTTAAATTGTAACATTAATTATATAGGGGGTAACACACACACACACACACACATCCACATACACACACATACGTTTAAAACATATCTTCATTCAATTATATATTTTTTGTATAGAAATATATGTAATGTTGTTATGTTTTGTTTTATATATTTTGTAAGAGATTTGAAGTAAATCAAACTGGACTTTTTATTTATTTTGTTTCATCTTGATTTTGAAATAAAACAAACAAACAAACAAACACACATCACACATCACACACACACACACACACACACACACACACACACACTGGTTTTCCTATCCCAACAAAGGGCTATACCACCTGACGAATATGAATGACAAATTCACGAAATTGTTTGCACAATGACGAAATTGAACTTAACATTCACCACCCGCTCAGTGGCCGAGACGAATTCCAATGACAATTGACGATTTTGAATGCGAAATATTTGAAATTGGTTGACCAATGACGAAATAGAATGACCATTGACGAAATTGAAGTTGGGATTTACGCTCTGTTGGTTTCTCGGGACGAAATTGAATGACGAATTGATGAAATTGAATGACGATAGTGTTAAAATGAATGGGAAAACCTATATTATATTTGTATTTCATTTTGTTTTCGTAACATAATAATGCATAACAACTATCCGAAACTCATGTGAACTGCTTTACACTAAAAGAGGAATAATGATTTTAACGAAATAAAACAAATTACAGTATTATAAAGCACGTAATAACAATCAAGGAAACCTCGCAATATAAAACTGTTCATTTACCAGTTAGAACATGCGCAATTGTACTGCAAGGGTCGATCTGCGATCTGTCACACAGAAAACCTTCAAAATAATTGTACTTTTACTGCCTGTCAGTAGTCTGTTGCCGTCAGCAAAATGTGAAGCAACAAAGCTTGAAGAGGAGGGACACCCGGAGAGAAGATTGTACAAGCATTCATTAACTACAGGCGTTATACATTTGTTCACAAATTCAAATGATATTGTATTCAGGCCAGGTGGTAGCCAGGGGGTGCCTTGGGTGCGTAAGCAACCCCCTCCCCAATTCAGAAAGGTCCACTTTTTGGCGGTCTCGGGTCCACTTTTTACCGGGACTTGAGTCCACTTCTTATCGGTCTCGACCATCTAAACCAATATCTCGGACCCCCCCCCCCCTTGATTACACAACTTAGCCAGTGGTCACAGACTCGGCCTCGAAAGTTTGGGGCGACGGAACCCCCCCCCCCCCCCCCCCCCCTCCCCACTCACCCCCTTGAAAAATCCTGGCTATGGGCGTCTCGCAAAGAGGTGTCATAGTACGCACACATTATCATTGCAGGCAGTGGCGTAGCTACGGGGGGGGGGGGGGCACCCCCCCCCCCCCCAATAATTTGAAGAAAAAAAACCAATAGAAAACATAGGGGACATTTTTTGAAAAAAAACAAAGAAATACATAAGGCGTGCCCCCCATTAATTTTGCGTGCCACCCCCCTCCCCCTCCCCAATCAGTTCGACCACGCTACGCCACTGATTTCAGGAGTGCACCTCGGTATGGTGACTGTCAGGGGTTCCCTGTGCCTGAATTTAAACTCTTGAAGGAAAGCAAAAACGAACTGTCCGTTTAACAGAGAACTCAAGACAAGAAAACGATTAAAGTATATAGATAAACAAGGTTTATTAACAGAATATATATCATCAGAAATCATGCCCACGGCATTCAAGTGCATTTAATCATAGTAAATATATGGTTGTTGCAAATACAATGAATCATTTACAAAAATACAGCAAGGCGTAACAATATCTGAGCTCAGCATAACGTTGGCTACGTTGCAATATGCTGCGAAATATAACAGAATACTATAAACGTTAGAGTTCAAGTATTGTAGATTTGAGCGATTTAATGTTCATTCGATCAAAAAGATTCATTAGGCGCAAAAAACAGGAAAAAGAATTATGTTGTATTTAACAAAAATATATTCCAACTTTATAAGCAACTGTATATTTACATGATTTGCCATATAAATACTTTTTTTCAGATTGGAGAGAACTCTGATAAAAAACAAAAGACGACGTGAGTAGGAATTCACTTTTCTTTTTCATTAATCTTCAACAAAAATGGATGACCACAACTTAAACGTACACTTGAGTATTGGTATTTCCCGAAATGCCCCATGACACTTAATTGGTTGGTTTTAATTCTTTTTGAAATTTCATTGAATAAAACATGTGAAATGAAATAATTCCCTTTCGAACGCTCTAAAAGTTGTACAATTTCATTTACAAATATTTTATTTATATATCGTCTAGCCAGACGATATTTTGACTTTTTTTTTTTAATACATAAAATGCTTATACACTTCTTTAAAACAAAATTAAAAGAGGTTTTTAAATAGTTTTTGATGATAACTATTTAATCATTATTTTAAAGGGGTAGTTCAGTTTTGGTAAAGAGGGCGCTGCACAACACAATTTTTTCGTGAGGTAATGAAAAACCGAGTGTCGAATTTGAAAGAACATGCAATTGTAATAGCAGAATAAACTTTATTTAGTCAGAATCGGTTCAGAAATGGCTAAAATATCAATAAATATATCAGATCGTATTTATTTGGGCCAGCGATGATTTTTTGAAAAAAAATTTAAAATGCTTACACTTTTTCAAAAAAATTCAAAAGCGGTTTTTTATAGTTTTTTGATGATCTCTCTATTTAATCATTATTTCAACAAAACATCACATGCATAATTTTGTAAGCATTTTTTTATTTAAAAAAAAAATCGTATTTATTTGGGGCCCAAATAAATACGATCGGAATATATTTATTGATATTTCAGCCATTTTTAAACCAATTTTGACCAAATAAAGTTTATTCTGCCATTAAAATTGCATGTTCTTTCAAATTCGAAACTCAGTTTTGCATTACCTCATGAAAAAATTGTGTTGTGCAGCGCCGTCTCTGAACTACCCCTTTAATAAATTCAGTTTGACCAAAACTCAACTATCCCTTTAATAGCAATTTAATATTACTCTAATTGAGGACCACTAATCAACAGCTCTGATAAAAATGAATTAGGCGGAATAACATTATTTGACCTCAATCAAGATGACGTGATCAGATGACTGTGTAGGAATGTAATTATTTCTTGAACCTTCAACAAATATCTGGATGACCACAACATAATAGCGACTAAATATGACTCTAAATGAGGTATCAATAATCATTCCTCATTTAGAGTCATATTTAGTCGCTATTAGGTTGTGATATTTCAACAAATGCAATATATATATATATATATATATATATATATATCTATATAGTTTTTTTACAGAATAAGTCACCCAAATCCTCAAAATGGAAATTCACTCGTCAGTGTAGAGCGGTCGAAAAGGTGCATCTGGAGTTGGCAGGATCCTACCAAAAGAGGGAGACAAAGTGTAAAATATTATACCATAAGACAGTTTATCATTGATATGTCAGCACTAATTAGAAACAAAACTCACAAAAATCAATTCCGAAAAACACCATTGGTCTCTCAATAATAACTTTAAAAAAAGATAATACTTATAAGTTGTATTGTTTTATACTGACCAGTTTCGTTCGCTCCATTCACAATTTTCCGTCTCTGTAATATGGAAAGTGTAGATGTGTCTGGACCTGTTTGATGTGTTCTTGGCACTCATGTGGATCACACGGGGATCGATCAGGATCAGCGTCCCTGTCAGAACAAGACATTATAATTATACAGATACAGAACATTTTTGTAAACATTGTTAATGTCAATGAATTAATTGTAGGCTATACATTGTCTTAAATTGCCGACGAAATTATCAAAATGTTGTCAGCTGCACCTGGTCGGGTATAGCCGTAAGGGGAGGAAGGTCTGCGGAATATACTAGTAGTTATTGAGCGTTATCCTTTTCCATACCAGGACGACTCGCCCAGGTGCAGATGACAACGATATTTAGGTCTGTATTAGTATTGTAATGTATAACAGTTATTATGTATCTTATATCGTTCTATAAGGTCTTTGCAATCTAATCTCAGTACTTTGTTGCATTATAGATTACTCCGAGACCAATATTATGTACATGTACGAGAAGTATTGCTTGAAAACACTGGCCTAAGGAAGAGGGGATTGGGGGAGGGGGGCCTCCGGGGCTCGATGGTTAGATTCACCTGTTTTGACCGGAACGGGAACAAAATCGTCAGCTGGAACCGGGATCGGGAAAGGACCGCCGTCAAAATATATTCCCGGTCCGTCCACGTTTCGTTTCATCCGAGTAGAAATTTCACCTGTATATCAATAACAAAATAAAATAAAAACAAATCTAAGTAATATGATCATTTGAATTCTACAAAATTTTGATTTTGGTCTTTAGAACCGATGTAAATGGAGGTATCTAATATTCATATTTAACGTATTGTATTGCTCATTAAAGGGATCTAGTAACTTTGTTGACAAGTGCAAAAAGTGATGCGTGGTTAATAAAAATGTGTATTGGTGTGATCTATGTCCACGAAGTAATGTTTCAAGTAAATTTTGAGGAATTGGACATGTTACTAAGTCCCTTTAAGTAATTCGAGCAAGCAATTCCCTCCACCAAAGCGTATTCTTAGAGCACCTACATATCACTTCATCCGGGACTTGTATTATTTATCCATTGCATACGGGAGCCTGGTTGGCCCTGTACTAGCTCTTTTGGAATTTCAAAATCTAGTATTTTGCTAGGATCAGGTTAACTACTTTATATTATTTATTTTCCTGTTAATCATCTTAGCAAGAACATATGCAATTTCCCAAATACTGTATATATATATTTTTTTAACGTAACTATTTGGATTTGTGAATTAATTTATTTGCCTGTTTCATAATGGATCCGGGACTTAAATGCGTACGGGCATGGGATCCGGGAAATCAATGCATGCGGGAATGGAATCCAGGAATCGAATGCTTATACGTGCATGGGTACCGGGAATAACGTTCCGGGAAATGAATGCTTACGGGAATGGGATCCGGGAATAAACTGCAGACAGCTGTTCTCAAGATCTGCGTCCTCCAGCGCTAGCCATATACCAAGTACTCGCAGAGGCGTCGCGTCGAGGAAGGTCCCATCTTGGTGGGGGGTCACTGCAACACAGAAAGTAATGTAGGTGAACAAACTCATAAACAACATTTATGTTGTCCTTTACCGTATGCGTTTGTCTTTGTGGGTAACTGGGGCCCGTTTCATAAAAGAGTCTTATTTAAGACCGTCATCGACAGGGCACCGCCCAGGCATCGCTAGGGATCTACAGCCTGCTCGACTTCTCCAAAAAATCGTTGGGCGATGCCTAAATTCCAGCGGCGACCGAGCAGGCTACCAATCGGTCGGTCGCCGCTCTGAGTTGTGACCATAGCCTTAGTTAAGACCGTATTAACTGTCACGCCTTTGCTATTATACTTCCGACCTTGTCCGTTGTGATATGAACAGACGCAATCCGTATGTCCGCAGATCAGTCACCGTCCTGTGACAGTATAAAGACGGTATAATTCGCCAAGACCCTTTCATGAAACGGGGCACCTGATTTGTTGATAAGGCATGTTTGCAGTGACTATTATTACAAGCTACTAGAGCGAGTGGGTTCAGTGAAATTCAACGTTTGGAGCCATCCAAAGTCTAGCCTCCCTGCCGAGCTTTAATTTGCTGCAGGCCGTAGTCTTAAGCCCTCTGCAGACAGAGCCGACTCGACCCGATTCGACTGGTTTTCATTCGGATCGGCTCAGTTTTCAGTGCCTTGCGAGTTGCGACACACATTTTGCCAGTCGAAAGACAGTCGGATGCTAGTTTGGGCCAATTCAACACGATGAAACGGATCAGACCGACCGGGCCCACCTCTAGCCTGATTGAAACCAGTCGGATCGGGTCAAGTCGGCTCTGTCTGCGCCGGGCTTTAGAATAGAAGAAGGGTGTGGCCAGCATAGACTATAAAGCCCTCCGCCCATCGAGCTGACTCGACCCAATCCGACTAGTTTTCCGTCAGCCAGGCTAGAGTAGGTTTCGCTCAGTCGTAGTCGATTCAACATGTGGAATCGGATGTTTCCCCTTAAGCCCGGCGCAGACAGAGCCGACCCGATCCGACTGGTTTCAATCAGGCTAGAGTCGGGCCCGGTCAGTCGGAGTTGAGTCATCGTGTTGAATCGGCCCCGACTGGCAAAATGTGTGTCGCGAGGCACTGAAAACTGAGCCGATCCGAATGAAAACCAGTCGGATCGGGTCGAGTCGGCTCTGTCTGCAGAGGGCTTTATATTACGTTTTTTTTTGTTGTAAAATTGTCGGGGGTCATGTCCCCATGTCCCGATAGCCACACCACTGAGCGGAGGAGCCAACAGTAGCGGTGGACAAACCGCCCAAACAGACATGACAGTGCCTTCCTTCAGATATAAGGCGTCGTGCCTAAAGTCATGTAAATGACTTTAACTTTGACTATCACGTTATTAAAACCAACAATTAGCAATACTGGGACAGAAATCAACTCTACTTTGCCATACGAATTGATCAACATGGTTGAAATAATTCAGTTTAAAAGAGCGTTTATGAGGCAAAATCCGAACCATGACTGAAAAATCCATGCGCGCCGCTGACTTGGGCAACAATTTCACAGCTTGTTCTGCCCGGGCATGCCCGGTTGGAGTTCCCGTAATCACCCGCTTGAATTTGCGTGCGACTTGGTTTGCACATAAAGCCCTCTGCAGACAGAGCCGACTCGACCCGATCTGACTGGATTCAATCAGGCTCGAGTTGGGCCCGGTCTGTCGGAGCCGATTCATCGTGTTGAATCGGCCTCAACTTGCATCCGACTGTCTCTCGACTGGCAAAATGTGTGTCGCGAGGCACTGAAAACTGAGCCGATCGGAATGACAACCAGTCGGATCGGGTCGAGTCGGCTCTGTCTACAGAGGGCTTAATGCGGATGAATTGCATCTGTGGTAGATGAAAGACTCGATTTATTTAGAACATTCTCATGCTTGAATAGTGGATTTCGCAGCAATTTCAGTCAAGTTATTGCATTTAAACAGATTATGATAATATTTTCTTTCCCATGGTTGGTCATGAAAGCATATAACATTTCCTTGCCTTGTTAATAGCTGTGCGGGTTGTTTCCCAATATACATGAATAGGCTTACTGCTATTTGGTTTTGAGAAATACAATCCGTTCTTCTTTAATACCTACCTACCCCACCTATTCGAGGAGGTTTGCAGATGTACATGCTTTCGACAACAACCGGCTTCACATATCCAAGGTGTCTCGCAATATCCTGGACAAAGCGAAACGAAAATGAGTTTATACTTTACACGGTTACGGATGGTATCCATGATAGAAAATGTTCAACGTGAATCAAAACATAACTAGAATACATTGCACAATAATTACAAAACTGTCGGGATATTAGTAATCATAATTTTCACCTGGGAAGATGTATCGAATATGATTTGTTTGGTTAAATAATGTGTTGATTCCTCGGTAATCTATCAGTAAAGAACAATACGTGGCACTTAAGGGAAGACTTTTGGGGTGACTTGGGCATTATACAGGGTGGCCCCCCAAAAAACGAAACGGGGTCCTTACTATAATAAATCAACATGATGATCAGGTTCACGGGATAGGGCATCTTTTTACCATACCAAGAACAGTTAGTTTGGTGGGGTAGTTTTTGTTTGTTTTAAGACGTCTAAATTGAAACCATGTCAGGTTCCCATTTTTGTCAATTTTAACCAAGTCAGTGCCTGATAAATCGAACTTCCTGTCCGTCATAGCACCGACTAACTATGCACATTCTCTCGGCACACAGCTGAATGCAAACTAACAATGGCGCACATAATGTTCGTTGTCCGATGCTATGATGGGCAGTAAGTGCGATTTATCAGGCACTATATAACTTGGTAAAAATTGACAGAAATGGGAACCATAGTCGGTTTTACTTAAAGGGGCCCTGCAAACCAAATGCATGTTGACTTCTGTTCATCTGTATTATTGTACACATTCAATATTTGTAAACGATTTGACCTAAATATGTTTTGTAGATTTGTAAACATTTTATCATTTATTTGTCTTCATGTTGCTAAGCCCCACCTCCTAAAAAACCCTCCAGAGCAAATTATATTGTTGACCTGTTGTGACATCATCTGTCAATCACTGGTCAGCTACCATGAGATTAACAAAAGATGAAAGTACAAAAAGAACATCCACACAAAAGCTACCTCCATGCAATAGCTTAGAAGGTGCTTTTCTTCTGACATAGCAACAGCTATTCAAATTGAAGGTGTGTGAGTTGGTATTCTATTCAAACGTGTGATGCTATTGTGATTAGGCACTCAGCTTGGGTGAAGGTTACTTCTTTGTAACTGAGTATTGAATGGCTGATGATGTCACAACAGGTCAACAATAGAATTCTACTCTGGAGAGGTTTTCAGAAGTGGTGGCTTCACGATATGGAGAAAAATAATTAATAAAATGTTTAAAAAAAAACAAAATATGTTTGGGTCAAACGGTTTACAAATAGTTGATGTGTACACTAATAGAGATGAACAGAATATAACATGCGTTTAGTTTGCCTGGCCACTTTAACACATCCTAGATAATAAAAACAAAATATATAAACTACTCGATTAAAATTACTGATCATGGTTTCATTTTTCTTAGTAAAAAAATAGTCATTATGTTTCTTTATTATGGCAAGTACCCCGTTTCGTTTTTGTTTTGTTTTTGTTTGGGGGGGGGGGGGGGCACGCTGTATACGAGTACTGGAGAGGGACTGCATGGATTAGTAGTTTACAGTGAAAAAAAGGCCACGGCTCGGCCGCGGCTCGGCCCGGCCTTTTTTTCACTGTAAACGCTCAAAAGGCCAAATGCGGTACCAAAAGTGGCCGCGCATTTGGCCCCGCTCTGGAGGTTGTCTCGGCCGCGGCTCGGCCCGGCCTTTTCTCACTGTAAACGCACGCAGGGCCAAATGCGGGGCCAAATGCGGTACCAAATTGGGAAAACAATGCATTGCAAATAACGCGCCTTTGTACTGTGACCCCGGCGCGCCCCCAAAATAAGCGTTTGTTTACTTGCAGAGCGCCACTATGACAAGATATTGAAAGGGCGGTCGGGCCGAGCCCGCCACTGTAAACGCACAAAATTGGGGGCCGAGTACCGCAATTTAGGCCGGGCCGAGCCGCGGCTCGGCCCGGCCCTGCACTGTAAACGGGGTCTAAGAAGGGGTACGTTTCGGGCAGGTTTGCTGTCCGTCGTCAGGAGATATAAACAAACATATGATGAAGAATTTACCTGTATTTTCTTCGAGTGCGTGACTTTCTTGAACGGGTCTGAAAGGATGTGGAGACCGTGTCCGATTTTGTTGATGCTATCGTGCTTGTCAACGGTAAGGTTTCCTACATAATGTACAAATTAGCAAGCGTTTGAGTTCATTGAGCACAAGTTTATTTTATTTCACTTTATACGGTCACTTGCTTCGGCCAGTGGATGTTCTTCAGCAAGTCTGAACGATTGTAAAAACACATTTACATAATTATACAACATTATAATACATATTTTGAACAAACAAGAAAAAAAAAACAATCAGAAAAAAGCTCCAAATACGGGGGGAAATATAACGTGAAGATAATGTAGAGAACAAATAAGGATGCATCTATAAAGTCGACCATTGGTAATTAAATCTTGTATTTTTTTATTATTTATTTTTTAGCATTTGTTTGGACATGCAAATGTTTTCCAGGGGTGATTTTAGGGCTCAGCTTATGCATTTAAGATCTTTAAAACCAGAACACATCACAGAAATGCATTAGTTTTGAGTTTTCTTCATAATTAAATCTCTGCTTTTATTTAAATTTTGTGTCAATTTTGTGTAAGGTATTCTCAATTTTGATAAAGGTTTTTAGTAGCGGGAAGAAGTGAGCTTTGCCCGGAAAATGTGCAGAAATCTTTAAAATTAAGTTTTAATTCGAGCGGCAGTATTCTAAAAATGTGTTCATACCCATCGTAATAAACACGTTTTGGTACAAATTGTCATACAACAAGATAATGAAAGTGTGTGCTTTTAATAACTCGTCAATTTTGAGTTGCACCATTTATAGTTCTTCGGGGAAAATACATTTTAGAATAAGTATGTTGGTACCCTGCCGTACCCTGACTGTCATCACCGCCGCGGTGGTGACTATCATCGGAAAGGGATTAACCAAACATAACCACAGTGATATCTAATCTAAACTCCTAAAGGTGAATGAATATATTCTGTCCCAAAACACATTTTTGGTTTTATGAAACCAGACATAGGGCAAAATATGTAACGCGATATACTGATACATTTCCATCCTAAAGTGATATTTATTCCTGAATAATTTGGAGAGCTTTTTCAGCATGAATTCATAGGCGATAACTAGCAGAAACCAGGATTACTAATTCGTACAGGGAGATTTCGAAAAATGTAGATAGTAGACGTGACAGGGTTAAAGGGTGACTAAATTACAAATGCATGTTGACTTTTGTTGATCTGTAATAATGAATACATCACATATCTTTTGACTATTTGATGTACATTTTTGTCATATTTTTAATATTATTTGTTCTATTACTTTTATTCCAGCATTGACTTTTGTGACATCATAATACCATTCAACCATCAGTTAGCTGGATAAACATGAACAAAAGATATGTTCTCACCCACTAAGTACCTTATTGCATTAGCTTTGGATGTTTTCATTGAAACCCTTCTTTTCATGGTGAGTGGGCATTGTATAAAACATGCAATGCTATTGTGAACAGGTGGTCAGTTGATAGGAAGGGAATTACCAATGTCTTTTGTTCATCTAGCTGGGGCTTGTTGCAAGAAAGGGTCCTATCTCTAGGACGTCCTAAATGTCACATGATTGTCATATGACTACAACTAAATTATATGAGGCGCCGTTTGTAAATGTATTATTTACACACATGGAGTATGAATTATAATTATATACAAACAATTAAAAATGTATACAAATTATTTACAAATAAATTGATACATTTACTTACATTATATGTAAATAATAGTTATTACAATGCGAACTAATGATTAATAATGTGTGTAAATAAACCATTTACAAACGGCGCCTAATATAATTTATTTGTAGTCATATGACAATCATGTGACATTTAGGACGTCCTAGAGATAGGACCCTTTCTTGCAACAAGCCCCCGACTGATGGTTGAATGGTATTATGATGTCACAACAGTCAATTGCTTCTGGGGGGTTTTTTTTAGGGGTGAAGCTTAGCAGGTAGAATAAAAGTAATAGAAAAATAATATAAAACATATGACAAAAATGTACATCAAATAGTCAAAAGATATGTGATGTATTCATTATTACAGATCAGCAAAAGTCAACATGCGTTTGTAATTTAGTCACCCTTTAATACTCTTATTAGAAAGAACCAGGCAGCATTTCATTTTGAACCTCTTTATAACGAGGTCCTTGGGACCATGAAAATAACTTTGTTATATCAGGCATCTCTTAGTATCAGGGTACACAAAATAACATAAAGAACGGGGACCAAGAAAATATGTATATAATGTACCCTGTAATAAGAGGATTGTGTTATATTATTAGGGCTCATTATAACGAGGTTCCACTATATACAGGGTTATCGGGTAAACGGTTGAATGAAATGCAAAGAGGGAAACCTTTGTCATCCAATGCTTCTGTCTCGAAGAAGAAAATGATCTTGTCACCACTGTTCAGGAAGTACTCATTTGCACTCTGTAAAAGGGTATGGATGTGGAGAGGGGCTGGGAGGAGAGGGAGAGAGGGAGGAGGAGAGAGAGAGAGAGAGGGAGAGGAAGGGATAAAAGAGGACAAGAGAAGTAGAAAGATAGGGGTATATAGGGAAGTGGAGAGGGGAGGCAGAGGAAGAGAAGAAAAGAGGGGTATAATATGGAGGTGGAGGGGGAAAAGGAGGGATATCCAGTGAGGTGGAGAGGGGAGATATATAGAAGGAGAGAATAAAGAGATGTAGATAGGAAGTAGAGAGGGGAAAAGAGGGATATGCAGGGAAGTGGGGAGAGGAAATAAGGGGTACAAAGCGAGGTGGAGGTAAGAAGGGGAAGGAGAGGGGGAAATAGGGGTATAGGGAGGGAGAAGGAGTAAGGAAGAGAAGGGGCATATAATTATGGAGATGGATATAGGGGAGGGAGAGGGGAATGAAAAGGAAGGTGGAAAGGGGAGGGGAAAGAGGATAAGAGGGCGGTTGAGAGAGGGAGAAATTGAGGGGTGGAGATGAGAGGGGGCGGGAGAGGGGAAAATATGGGTAAAGACGGAGAGTGAGGGGAGAGGGAAAGAATTAAAGAAATTCTATGAAAGATTGTACAATTGTATATTTTATGAAATCGTTTTTAAGCCTTCGATTATCTCTTAAAGTCACGTGATATCTATTCAAGAGCAAGAAGAGTGGATATGAATATTCGGATTCATGTAAACGACAATAACAGTCGATATTCCCATAGCAAAATGAAAAAATCAGTTAAGTTGTTGATACATCAATATTATAGAAAGCATAAACACTTAGTTATCACTTCAATAAGCTAACTGCAGTGGAAATAGTTTGCAACATTATACATTTATATTTTGGCGCGTGAACGATACTTGACTAATTGCAAATTGACATTTAAGAAGACCAACAGTCAAATAACAAGTCACAATTATATGTTTGGTACCGCTGTGTGATATCAAATAGATGTCCAACATTTTGCAAAGGGTTGTGTAATTTATAAATACGGAACTTACGGAACCATTATGGCCTTATATGGTTCCGTTTGCGCCAACAGTTTGCGAGTGCGCCAATTTTATTCACGCGTACGTTTCATAGACTCACGGACGATGTTGAAATAAAACGTTAATAAATAATAAATAAATAATCTCACAACAAAATTATTTTGTATAGTGCCCTCAACTATCAACTATCCCTTTAATATGGTGCTTGATCCGTCAAGAACGAACATTGAGCTGTCACAAAACCCAGTGGCTTATCCAGAAATATATGAGCAGTAATGATGATAATGATATGAAGAGCTTTCTTCCAAAAGGCGCTATAGCCACTTTTTCAATTTTCGAGGAAAACAGGTTTCTTTGTACACGTGCCTATGGGAATATGAAAATTGAACTTTCTATATTTTAATTTTGAGTGAGTAATTTGTCGTAAAATGTGGATTCCTAGATAGCTACGTAGCGTATACATGTAGATATATCGTTTACTCAATTTGTGTGGAAAGTGGATTTAGCGCCTTTTGGTACTGAGCTCTACATAATTATATAGCATTTTATAGAGCGTCATGTAGCTATAGGTACGTTATTCAGAGTTGCTTTGCCTTGGTCATCAGGTACAATTCAAATCCGCACATTTATCTTGCGCACCATCTCAACTCCCAGAGGAGCATGCATACTGGCCCAATCTGGTAAAATATACAGGGCGATATATACAGGCTAATTTAACGCCTCCTGGGTATAAAGCAGCAACGTTAATTAAAAGCCTTCTGAAGGATAAAGGGTCGGGGTATCAATTAGGTTTGCACTCGGGTCCCGCAATTAGAGGTCAAACGCTTATCCACTTAAATTATAATTATGTTGAAAAGTATAAAGAGAGGGTGAGTGGGGCGCAATTTTTGGGGGCGCATCGACGTGTACCAAAAGATAAAGGGACTTAGTAACATTGTCCAAATCATCAAAATCCAATTGGAATTCTAGCGGTTCCCTCATACCTTGTTGTATTCGTATTAACGATGAAAGCATAGGACAGGTTTCGGTTTTTCAAATTTCCCTTTCGTTAAAAAGATATTTACGATTGAAATGTTCAGATGTCAAATTATCCACTGGATCGTCAAAACCGTGTACAAAGTGAGTGCAATGAGTTAGTAAATATAAATTTGCATTTTTGCTTATTATATTTTCATACAACACCCAGTGGACCTATCAGATAACAACAATATACATTGTTTTAACCAGTCATCCCTTTTTGCACATGTCAACAAAGTTACTAGATCCCTTTAAAGTGCTGAAAGTGAAACCATGAGCAGTTTATACGGCTCTGGTTCAAAGTGGCTTTAATATTCCTAATTGGGTGGGGGCGTTAACTCACTTCGATAGGCACACCACATTCTTCCAATGTATTGTTTCTTGATTTAAGCCCTTATATCACACATCGCCAGAAAGCGTTAACGGACGCCCGACGGAGAGCACAATTTCCAATCCATCCGCTCCGTTCGTACGCGTTTATTGCCTGTTTCGTGTTCGGCGAATGCGTTTCTATGACTGTAAAGGCGATGTCCGTAGTATGTTTTATCCGGCGTACAGTTTTGTGCATGCAGCAATGGAGACAACTTTCATCAGCGGATACTAGTAATTCGATTTTTCAAACTTTCTATCCGTCGGGCATCCGTTCACGCTATCCGGTGATACCGTATGTGACAACACCATTACCTTCTGATTGTTGGTGGAATCGAAGATATTCTTGGCTATCGAGCTGGGGTTCATCTCGTCTACGATCCGACAACATTCAGCCTTCAGCGACGATACTTCCTCCGCTGTCAGAAAATCTTCCACCACCAAGTAGCCATCCTTCTCAAACTTAAAAGTAGAAAAGTAACGCACGTTCATATGGTAAATTGCCACTTGGTCTACAACCATTTGGTCTATTCCCATTTGGTCTACTAGAAAATTATGAATCTGGCGACTTAATTATGATTATGATTATGGATTATGATTAGGGTTAGGGTTGTGGATTAGGGTTAGGGTTAGGGTAAGGGTTAGGGTTAGGGTTAGGGTTTTGGAGGCATCAGGTAGTAGACCAAATGGGAAGTAGACCAACTGAGATTAGAGTGAACATTAACCGTTCATGACATGTTTTATAGTTATACAACTTAGTCAAATACGAGTCATTGATTGACAAAACACAGTCACGTGATTTGAACGTATAATTCAGTGTGTCCCAAGGAAGAGCGTTATATGTCTCACCCCTCAGATAGACCTATGGCAAATAATGATAGCGATATGCTATCGATTGTAGATGTTATGTTTCATGCCGGAAGTATTGATGTAATGACATTGCATGGTTTGCCTTATGTCATTATGTCGCTGTTACGGCTATTATGCATGTGTGACCCGATACAATATCATTATATGGTAACATAACATGAGTGAAATTTGCGTAATAAATATGAAATGCATTTTACCTGGGCCTTTTCTCCAAGAGAGACCATGACGAAAATGTACGATGACAATATTTCTCTGTCTGAATACACGGTACTAATCTCGCGAATAGTTAGTTGTTGGTTGAGTATGATACGCCAATATAGTGCAGCATAGATCTATATGAACGACATTCTATAATAAACGATGTGTTTGTAATAAAAAAAATCGGGAATTTGAACGTGAGTAAACATGCAGAAAAGTGATAATCATAAACAAACTCCGACACACAGGTATACAGTTGACTGCTCTTGACTGTATTTGCAAGTACAATACTTCCTTTGTCATCATTGTTCATATTTTCGTTCTTTCTAAGACTAAATCGTGTAGGCGAAGGTTCAAAGTCGAAATTGTGCCTTTGGTGTTAGTGCAAGATCTTCCAAACAACAATAAAATTGTACATACCAACCTAGTATTAATGTGCGACAGTGCTCGAATGATTTTGAATGCTGACTATAATACCCCATCATTGGGACTCCTTCACTCACTGAAGTGGCAGCCCGTTGAACAAAGAATACATTTTCATTTTTATGTTATGGTGTATAAGTTATTGCACAACCTTGCCCCACATACCTTTGTAATGTAGTATCTAGGCGTGATGTAGCATATTGTACTCGTTATACCATTTCTAGCCAATTATACTTGCCAAAACCTAGAACTGAATATAGAAAACGCTCCTTCTCGTATGTTACAAGTAAACTTTATAACGCACTAAATATGTAAACTATGTCCAAATATCTCCCACATTGAGCATATTTTTTTAAAGCGCCTTCGGCAACACCAGTCCATTATAATGATATCGCAATAACTATCGCAATTTGATTGTTTTTATACTCCTAAGTTGATATTTTGTATTGTTGTCATACAACCGATGTAACTTTGTTTTAATTGCCAAGTTTTTTATTGTTTGTTATTGTATTTGTATTTATGTTTTGTATGTATTTATATCTTTATGCTGTGTTTTTTTTAATTGTAAACGTTGTAATTTATATCTGATACAGGGCCCCTACAGGGCCCTCTTGTAAAACAGGCCTTTATGGCACTGAATGGGGCTACCCCTGTGTTTTTTTTAAAAGAAGACTGAATAAATAAATAAAATGGATAAACATGATGATCCGATGATACATACTTTTTCAGAAGTGTACCACCACCACCAAAACATTGACCATGACATTCCTTCGACAGTTTGAGTGAAATTGAGTGCTGATTTGGCGAATATAATTGTGTCTCCTCTGTATTGATCATTGTTATTATCATAATTATAATAACATAATAATGTATAAGTTTATAACTCGGTGGTTAAAGGTGCACCTGTATTAGTGTCTAACTCCACAAACAAAAATTTGAGCTTCCACATTTCTCTTCTACCGTGGTGTTTGGCTTATATGGTAAGAGAATAATAAGGTAGGGTTAGATTTGTTTCAAATACCCCCTTATTATAACGATATCTATCATTGATAATCATTCAGCTCAAGAGCGTTAATGAACGGTCATAAACCTCATAAACGTCATACAGTAATTCGTTGTAAAGGCTGACGCAAATTTCGTTTTTAAACCATGAAAGCAGTGTTCATTTTCAATGAAACTTTCACACATCATATAATAAGGACATATCTTACAATGATTTTGGTACAGGATTGATGTCTCAAAATGTCATCTTGGGCATTATCTGACACTTTACAGGTGCACTTTTTAAGACTTAACAACTGCAATACAAAACAGTATGTTTGTCTTCAAAACAGTGCTAAAATGACACATTTTTTCATAAAAGGTCATACAATTTGTCCAGTTTCAGCATTTGAAATGATTTATTGAAAAGACAATTTGCCTATTTTTGCCTTTCATGCATACAAAAGAAACTGTTTTCCCCTCATATTATGTTGATTCTACTTCCATGTGTATACATGCACATACACACGCACACACACACACACACACACAGACACACACACACACACACACACACACACATACAAACACACACACACATCCTCATACACACACACTTGCACACAGGGTCGTTATTAATATATAGTTTCCTTATAGTACTGAAGGACCGAAAAAGGACCTCTGAATCATAAGGGTCGCTAATCATCTAATCATAATACATTACATACTAATAGTTGTAACTCCACCATGCTCGAAAGGAATGGAACATTACAAACGCGTAAAGTAAAACGTGTGTTATCATTCAAAATGAGCCGTTACAACACAAAAGGGCCCTTTCTATAAAAAGCAGTGGTTTCAACCATTTTCATACAATATGTGATGTGATGTTTTTGTGAAATAATGATTAAGTAGAGAGATCATCAACAACTAATGTATTTAACGTTTTAAAAAGTGAAAGCATTTGTATTTTTTTGTTAAATCATCGAATAAATCTGTGCCCCAGATTTATTCCGACCAGATATATTTATTGATATTTTGGCAGTTTCTTAAAGGGATAGTTGAGTTCTGATAAAGAGAGTACTGTTTTGGTCAAACTGAATTTTAGTAACCAAAACCTGCACCATTACATTACAAACTAATAGTTATAACTCCACCATGCTCGAAAGGAATACAAAATTACAAATGACTATAAGTAAAAAGCCTGTTATCATTCAAAAAGAGCCGTTAAAACTCAAAAGGGCGCTCTCTAAACATTCATTGGTTTCAACCATTTCAAATAAAATATTGTGCATGTGATGTTTTGTTGAAATAGTGATTAGATAGAGAAATAATCAACAACTATTTAAAAACCTCTTTTGTAAATTTTTGAAAAGAGGAAGCATTTTTCAAAATTGTTTACGGCTGGTTCAAAATTATCTAATACTTGTGTGGTCCAACATTTATTACAAATGTTTTTTTATTTTTTATATTTCAGCCATTTCTGAACCAATTTTGATCAAATAAAGTTTATTCTGTGATTAAAATTGTATGCTCTTTCAAAATTGACACTCAGTTTTTCATTATCTCACCAAATTTGTTTTGTGTGTAGCGCCCTATACCAAAACTCAACTATCCCTTTAACCGATTTTGATCAAATAAAGTTTATTCTTCCATTGAAATTGTATGCTCTTTCGAATTTTACACTGAGTAATTCATTATCTCACACCCAAATTATCTTGTGCATCGCCCTCTATTACCAAAACTGAACTACCCCTTTAATTTTAAGTTTAAATGATTACATTTATTAAACATAGTACAGTTAGAACCAAATAACCGATACACATGCAACTGTATACTATAGAGACCCCGGCAGAGTAATTGAAAGTGGCTTCTTAAAGAGAAAGGTTTCCATATATGTGTCAATGAAAGTAGGGCAGTTGGGTAGCGACGGGGGGGGGGGGGGGGGGGGGGGGGGGGAATACAATAGGAAACATGAGGGGACATTTTTTTTAAAGAAAAAAACAAGCAATACGTAATGTCTGCCCCCTCCCCCAATCAACCCGACCACACTACGCCACTGTTTGTAAGTATTTTTAAATAAAATAAAACATACATGTAAGTTGAACATTTTGTTGCGATAAACTTAAAAATCAAAGATGACAAAAAATACTTTAGTAGTTGGAGGATAATTTTGTGTAAAAACAACAACTTCAAAAATGAGAGAAAAGGGGCGAAACAGACAAAAACGTTCCCCGCAACCGCTGCGCCTAACCCCCGCCCCCAACACGCACTCCCATACGACACCTAAAATCAGCAGTGGTGTAGATCTGGGAGTGTATTCTGATAACTATTTTTCAGTTAAAATTTATTGTATCTACGTCACTAAAATATTAAACTGTATATATAGCGATTTGCTAAAATATATTTTAGTGACGTAGATATGACGTCAAGAATTTTCTAAACCAAGACCGAGATCCTTCGAGGCCGAGACTGAGACCATTAAATGACAGTTGTGTAAGCTGTGGGGGCGGGGGGGGGGGGGGGGGGGGGGTGTCCGTATAGAAATTGTTCAAAGTCGAGACCGGAAAATTTTCGATTCAACTGCTTAAGTTTCGAGACCTTTTACAAATGGTAAAGGGGGGGGGGGGGGGGTTTGAACCCCCTCCCCCCTTTTTGGGTCATTTTTTTATTAAAGTGGGGGGGGGGGGGGGGGGGTTGAACCCCCCCACCCTGGTTACGCCTATGCATAGACCCATACATATATACACACGCACACACATACTGTACAAGCACATACATATACATACACAAATACGCACACACACAGATACATACACAAATACGCACACACACAGATACATACACACATACGCAACAAACACACACATACACACAAAGATTTTTTTCAAGAGAAAGATAAGCATGTTTAATAAATAAATTTATAAAAAAGGATAATCTTAGAATTTGTCCAATTTGTCAGGGCATTAAGTCAGTTTTTGTCTTAATTGAGTTATGAATGAACGAGTTACCATCTTGTAATTTGGGGCTTCCTCAGTATGAAGAAAAATTTTCAGATAACAATCATTTCAAAATCATGACATATTAATCTATATATTATAAAGGGAGTTACATTTGGTTTCTTCAGCCCGACAGGTTTCACAAACTTCAAACATGATTTTCTCTGAAGTACAAAAAGTGATCTAGTGCCCTTTTCTTTCCCATCTGACATATTGGTAGTTTGAGAATCATATACAATATAACAGTATTGGTGAGTTTGAGCCGATCCCATAGTAAAGACAATGCTTTTTTTGTGGGGGGGGGGGGGGGGGGGGGTTACAGAAAATTAAAGGGACTTAGTAACATTGTCCAAATCCTCAAAATAAAATTTTAATTCTAGCGGTTCCCTCATACCTTGTTGTATTCGTAACAATAAAATCATGGGACCGGTTTCTGTTTTTCAAATTTCCCTTTCGTTACAAAGATATGTACGATTGAAGTATTCAGATAAGAAAAACCAGGTGGAGTTTTGAAACCGTGTACAAAGTGAGTGCAGTGAGTTAGTGACTATCACTTTGCATTTTCGCTCATTACTTGGCCATGCAATGTCCATTTGACTTGAAATTTTCACACAATACCCTGTGGACATATTAGATAACAACAATATACATTGCATCAACCCTTGATCAATTTTTGCACATATCAACAAAGTTACTAGCTCCCTTTAAGACTAATTTTAGTATTTACAAATTAATACATATATTTTCAAAACTAGTAAATCTTTATTACAGTATGTCCCAGCAACTGAGCGACTCCATTCAAGTTGATATGAACCACTGTATTACTTGCACACATAACACAAACAATTGTTAAAGATGGAAATTACATTTATTCAAAAATGTCAATTTAAGTACATAAAACAAATTTCTATTTTACAAAAGGCAATGTAAGCTTTATATTATACCCATCATATTAAATTTTCCGCATGAAAGAGCTGTATTCTAAAAATTGCATCTAATTGTCCATTATTTGTCACTAATTGATGTCATATTTACTTCTCTGAAAGACACATACACAATTTAGAGCTATAAAATAAAACGGTTCAACTTTTTAGACATTATTTGCTTACGGCAGTATTTAATAAATGTAGTACACATTAAAGGGTGACTAAATTAAAAACGCATGTTGACTTTGGTTGATCTATAATAATGAATACATCACATATCTGTTGACTATTTGATGTACATTTTTGTCATATTTTTTATATTATTTTTTCTATTACTTTTTTCTACCTGCTCAGCTTTCACCCCTAAAAAAAACCCGCCAGAAGCTATTGACTTTTGTGACATCATAATACCATTCAACCATCAGTCAGCTAGATGAACAAAAGACATTGGTATGTCCACTGACCACCTGTGTACAATAGCATTGCATGTTTTATACAATGCCCACTTATCATGAAAAGAAGGGTTTCAATGAAAACATCCAATTCTAATGCAATAAGGTATTCAGTGGGTGAGAACATATCTTTTGTATATGTTTATCAAGCTGATCGATGGTTGAATGGTATTGTGATGTCAGAAAAGTCAATGGTGGAGGGTTTTTTTTAGGGGTGGATCTTAGCAGGTAGAATAAAAATAATAGAAAAATAGTATAAAAAATATGACAAAAATGTACATCAAATAGTCAACAGATATGTGATGTATTCATTATTATAGATCAACCAAAGTCAACATGCGTTTTTAATTTAGTCACCCTTTAAATTCTAGAAAATGACAGAGCAACAATTAGAAATAACAAAGCTTCATTTATCTAGATTATAATATTCAAATTAATTAGAAACGGACATAAAAATATAAAAACACACATTTTACACTTTTTTTTAATGATTCTGTGAAATACGTTATTGTACTGTATATTCTTGGAATGTATGCAGTTTGATGTTAATAATCATTGTGAAATATAACATGGTACATGAAATTATGCACAATTTTGATAATAATACACTTAATAATCCAATATGTGTATATTTGCATGGACTCAAATATACAATTTGAAAATATAAATATTAATACATTTGTCTAAACGATATTAACAAATTGTGTTGATTATGTATGTATTTAAGTACGTAGGCCTAATATATTTTATAGTCCACTAAAAATAATGCATTTGTATGAAGAACAAATGATATCGGTTGTTATCGGAAAGAAACATCGTCACAATCAGGATCACAATCTATTTTTGCATACATAATAAGCCTCATGACCCTATGAACAATATGAATGGGAATTTTCAACATTATACAAAATATTGTGCTGAAACAAAAACAAAAAATCAAACCTGTCTTCCCATAGCATAGGCACAACAATGATTGAAATATTCCTATAATCATATATCTATGAATATATCTATGAATGGAAGTGTCTGCTTGTGTTTTTCATCATTTAGCCCCCTTATGTTGGAAAATTTAGTAATAATTCTAATCATTCCCTTGTTTACTTTTGAGTTTACAAGGACAGCCAGCTATGTTGCAAGTGCGACTAAACCCCACGTCTGCAGAAGTGCGTACAGAAGGATGGACAGACAAACCCCAAACATATCGCCTTGACCACTTTGTTGCACAGGCAGTGGCGTAGTTACGAGGGAGGGGGGCGGAATAATTTGGGAAAAACAATAAAACAAATGAGTGCATTTTTTTTTTTTACAAAACAAAGAAATATGTATGGTGTGCCCCCCCCCCAATAATGTTCATGCCCCCCCCCCCCCCTCAATCTGTTGGACCACGCAACGCCACTGTGAGAGGCATATAAAGATTGGGCGACTCATATGCTAAAATTATCTTTTGATATGTAAAAGAGATTAGTTTGATGCAATAAGTACAAGTATCCTTTAGGATGATTCCAATGAAATAATGACAGAGTCATAACCATTATAAAGAGTTAATGACATTGGTTTGTATCGCTTTACTAATTGAGGTAGTTTACTTTATCTCCCTCTCTCTAAGCTAAGGGAGGAACATTGTTTAAAGCTATGCTACTATTTCTTCCTTTTCAATCGTTTATGATTATTCTTTGCAATTGTGTATAATATAATATAGTGATTTCATAATATTTATTTTTTCTTAGATATAACATAAGTATAACAAGCATTAAGATAATTACATGATTTGTGTCCAAACACTCCAATTTCGACAAATTTGTCTTACTTTACAAATTGAAAAGATCACCCTGATCTAAAATTTAAAAAATCTGCATAATACCTTGATATTGGTACATATTTCATTGGTAACTCCCATAATAAGCAAGTACCATATTTGCTGGTGTATTAACCGCATAGAAGGGGGAAGCGATTTATACAAAGAGATATAGAGCAAAAATATTCACATTACGGCTATGAAATATCACAGCTTATAACTGCATATCCTTTGCATTTGTTTATGAAAAGTTTGGGGAAATGCATGGAATATTCATAGTCTGACTGGGTTACACTGATCCTCAGCACAGTTTGAGTATCTAGAAACCAGAGAATAATAATTTGTTTGTCTTCATTGACAACCCAAATTTGGGGTGCGGTTTTATAAACACCAGCAAAAACGGTAATCTCATTGGGTACAATTGCAAAATACATTTTTAGATTATCTTTGAAAAGTCGAATTCCGAGATGGCCACTATTTTTTATTCTGTTGTGAACAGCTCCGGAAACGGCATCTCAGGAGTTGGCAGTAACCTGTCACAAGAGGGAGACAAACATGGTAGTGATATTATTAATCAACCATCCCTATACTCCAGTGGAATTTCTTCAAAACGAGCACTGTAATTGCTGCTCTCTACCCAGGTGTATAAATGGGGACCCGGTAGGATGTGAAAGCCTTTATGTGAACGATCTTCTCAATGCCCATGAGCCACTTGGAAGGAATGCTCCCCATGGAGTGGAGATTGAGCACACAATGTGTGCTGGTTTGCATTGTATCCTATGACCGGGGGTAATATTATCATTGTAAAGCGCTTAGAGATGATTATCAATCATATTCTAAGGCGCTATATAAATCAAATATATTATTATTATTATTATAAAGAAGTACCTGATATAGCGAGGTAATTTCACGGGTCCACATTATATGCATTACTATTTTTAAGCACAGATACAACAAGATATCTGATATAACGAGGTAAATTCAATGGGTCTATTAAAGGTGCTCATTATAATGAGGTTTTACTGTATCAATGAGAACAAGACTTCTGCAAGAAAACTCAGCATGTTATTAAAGAAAACATTATCACAAAATGATTCCAGATAAATAATCATGCTTGGTCAGAATAAATGCATTGATCACCAATTAAATATTCATGTGAATGGTTATTCACACTTGGTGCTATTTTCTAAAGAGGAAATCTAATGTCAAATAGGTAAGATTACATACAAATCTACATGATCATCCTAACTCTAACCCTCCTAATAATGCAAAGTAATTTCCATGATTTTATGATTATAACAATTTACGATACCAGAAAGTTCTCCACCATCATCCCTCCCCACCCTCCCCAACCCAAGTTTTTTTTAATTACAACTAGTTAATGTACTCAACATGAATAGAAGACATGATTACAGTAAATTTCCTGTAATGCTTTCATACAGAATCACAGATATGTTCATAATTCTCATCATAACTTTTATATTACCAGCTAGTTGGACTTATCTGCACATAAATTTACTTCATGGAAAAATAATGTTTGCTATTTTTCCTCTTACATTGTAAGCAGGTACAGTCAGACCTGTGTATAGTGACCACCAAAGGGAGAAAAAAAAAGTGGCTACTATAGACAGGTTCTACAACGTTTTCCCCTGCAGTGGATCACTTTTGGTGGCCATCTATCTAGGCAGGTTGGCTGCTATAGACAGGTGGCCACTAACACAGGTTGGACTGAACCTTTTAACCCGTTCACTATGAGATTCTGAAATCCCCATAGACTTTGTACATAGCCCACCCGGTTCCTGTAAGCATCGGGTTAACAATACGTGCTTACCAGTTCTGCGAGCTCCACTCCGTTTTCTCCGACTCGGCGATGTGGAACGTGTAGATATGGCGAGAGCGGTCCGACGTATTCTTCGAGCTCTTGTGGACCACCTGCCCGTGTATGACGATCAACGATCCTGGGAGAAACGGGGGGAAATGGCCGGTATAAAGTCTTCATCGCATCAGAAACTTGTAGGGGGTATGGGTCCCCCTTGAAACATCATGTTTGGTCCCCTCCTCACCCTCATTTCTATTTCACCAGTTGATATGTAAAAGACCGGTATAAAATCTTCATCAGAAACTTGTAGGGGGTCTGGTTCCCCCTTGAAGAGCACCCCCTGAAACACTGTGTATGGTCCCCTCCTCACCCTCATTTCTATTTTACCAGTTAATATGTAAAAGACCGGTATAAAGTCTTCATCAGAACTTGTAGGGAGTATGGGTCCCCCTTGAAGAGCACCCCTTGAAACATCATGTATGGTCCCCTCCTCACCCTCATTTCTATTTTACCAGTTAATATGTAAAAGACCGGTATAAAGTCTTTGTCAGAAGCTTGTAGGGAGTATGGGCCCCTCTTGAGGATCACCCCCTGAAACATCATGCATGGTCCCTCCTTACCCTCATTCTCATTTCACCAGTTAACATCTTATGCTAATAAACTGCATTTAACTATATTTCTCTAGTTGGTCCTACCCTCCCTCTTCCTCCTTCTTTGTTTAATGCACTCTAAGCACCTTATTAGGTCGATTAGGTGGATATTGAGATTTATAAATATATCATATCATTATCATCATTAACTAGCTGTACCCGCGGAAATCCGCGGGTTTTTAAGAGAGAAAGACGATGATGACATAACAACACTTTAAAACTTTACTAAATATCCCACAGTCATCATTTAGATAGTAAGACAAAATAGACTCGGGCGATTCAATCCTACCCCACAACCCGTCGGGGCCCCGTCCAACGATACATCCGGCCAATGCATAACAAAATCATGATGGTTTAGTACCCACGCAAAGTTATTCAGTTATCCCCCCATATTTCATTATGATCCATAATTTGTTCCGCTTGTATTAAAATAGATACAATAACATATGTTTGTGCTCTTGCTAATAAAGTAGCTAAGGCCTGGCGCAGACAGAGCCGACTGGTTTTCAGCCTGATTAACTCGGTATGCGCTGCCTCAGGACTCCGGTTTTGCCAGTCAAGTGCCAGTTGGAGGTCATTCAAGGCCAATTCAACACGTTGGTTCGGCTCCGACTTAGCGAAACTGACTCTAGCCTGACTGAAAACCAGTCGGATCGGGTCGAGTCGGCTCTGTCTGCGCAGGGCTTAATGCTTTATCGTCAAATAATTGTTTTAAACTAGATGGATCTTCTACTGCGCGCAGTCGAAAATGATGCCTCCGCCATTACGCAATTTATTTATATCAAGCCCAAATCAACATGTTAAAGTTAAAGTTAAAGTCTTTCCCGTACCAATGTTGGCACATAAGGCGGCGCCTATCTCCGTTTCAATAGCCCTAGGCCACACGTCTACTAAATGTAGCGAAAGTTACAGAAGGGGGCTAGTCCTCTGGTAACTCGTGTGATTAACTTTCCCTTCTCCATTCTATAAATACCGAGTGTCTGGCTAGAAGGCAGAAGGTACCATTTTTAAAGTCTTTGGTATGACCCGGTCTGGGTTCGAACCCGGGACCTCCCGTGCATGAGGCGGACACTCTAACCGCTAAGCCACCATGCTCGGTCATGTACACTGAATTAACATGTACACTGAATTAATTATGTCAACTCAATTTTGATGCTACTCTGTCTTTTAGATCTTGACGTATCACAATTATGAGCTATAAGTGACCTTGACCTTTGCCCTCATGACCCCAAAATCTAATGACTACAATTGTTCCCCAAGATACATTCAGGTATCAAGTTGGATTGAAATCTGATATTCAGTTCTTGAGATTTCCAAAATCTAATCAGTTAATTGGCTCTCCAAGGAACATACATGTACCAAGTTTGGTCCGAATCTGTCAATCCCTTCTTGAGATAACGCGATCACGAGCTATTTTTGCATATATGATGAGCTCTGTGACCTTTGACCTTTGACCTCATGACCCCAAAATCTAATCAGATCATCAGCCCCCCAAGATACATACATGTACCAAGTTTGGTCAGAATCCGTCAATCCGAGAACGGGACGTACGGACGGACGGACGGACGGACGGACGTACGTACGGACGGACGGACAACCCGAAAACATAATGCCTCCGGCAACTTTGTTACGGAGGCATAAAAAGAACAATAAGTGTGTACCTGCTTTGACGGGCACCGGTATGAAGTCGTCGTCAGGAACCTGTAGGGGGTACGGGTCCCCCTTGAAGATCACCCCTGAACCATCGGGGTCCCTCATCATTCTTGTTGTTATTTCTCCTGGTAAATACAAATAAATTACAAATGAAATGTTAATTAGGTGACAGTCTAATAGTCTATCTGATTAAATCCAGTAAAATGATTTAACATATATTTAAAAACATAAAGTCAAAACCTATATAAAGTCCACCCTAGTAAATCATTACACCTGTTTTTGTGTTTTGGGGTATAATTTGCTGAAAATATACTTGAAATGGCCATAATAGGGGGCTACTTTCATTACACCATTGAATATGAAGAAACACCACCAGACAAAAATGAGGGGAAATGGCATAGGTATGGAGGGGGGGGGGGGAAACATGCCCCCCATTAATTTGCCAAAAAATAAAAAATTTAAAAAGGGGGGAAATTTGTGTACAAAAAATAAATAAATAAGGTGTGTCCCGAATCTTCCACATGCTAAAATAAAACAATACAAAACAAAAGGGGGGAATTTTGTGTAAAAATAAAGACCAAATAAGGTGTGCCCCCCAATCATTCACATGCTATCCACCCCCCCCCCCCCCCCCACACACACTATTCAGTCTAACCACGCTACACCATTGGTGATGGGGGAAGACTCACGCGACTGGGAGCCCGGGGAGAAGTAGAGACATCCGTTGTCGATCAGGGCATCTTCTAGCGCGATCCACAGCCCCGTCAGTTTGAGTGGTTCGGTGTAGAGGAAGATGCCATCCTGATGAGCAGTCACTACAGATGGGTTTTTAGAGCGAAGAAAAACAAAAAAATAAAGGAGAAGTTTCCTCACCTTCAATTTACTTTTGTATTATGTTCTCTATACATGTACATAAAAACATGCTAATTTTTCTAACATTTGCCCTGTGAGCAGGGAATGGAGGATCATCAAAAGTCACTCATAGACTTAAGTCCCCTCTATAACTAGCCCTTTCGGCACGTGAATGTTGTCCAATTCAGTGGAGGCATGTGGCTCAGACACCCAGGATCCCTGGTTTGATCCAAACCATCGGACAATGCATCTTTTATCACGCAAAAAAATTGAGCTAACTCTCGTTGTGTGTTACCGGCATCCCTGTGCTTCCTCTGCAGGAAAAGGATTCATGCAAAACACTTTGTCCCTCGGATACGACTATAAATGGAGGTCCCGTTTATGAGACAGTCACACCTCATGCATGCTAAGAACCTAGTCTACTTCTAGAAAAGAGTAGGGTGTTGACCCGGTCGACTAGTTGACCTGCACATCACAACCAGAATAACTGTGATAATTAATATTCAGAATTGATGCCTGCAGTCTAATAGGAAGAATATGTAGCTATAAAGATACAGTAGGTTGCCAGTCCTCTGGTAATTCTTTTCATTTAACTTATCTACGTGAAGTTCAAAGAGGCATATACCTATCTTGTTTCTCACCCAGTTCTGATCAAATTTTCAGTTAATTTCTCTACACCTTCATATTATGTTCTTATGGAATTGATCACTATTACACCTAGTAACAGTGAAAAAGAAACTGAAATAATTACTAACCTTCACCCCCGAAATGAGGGGGCTTGCAGATGTACATACTCTGCACTATGATGGGCTTCACAAAATTCAGGTCTCTAGCTATGTCCTGTGAGAGAGTTGGGGAGAAAGAAGAAAGAATCAATAAATTCTTAACAAATTCTTAACATAGAATGAAAACATGATACAACAAGATTGTTAGAGCGTGTCCTTTCCAATCATGCAAGTTCCAAACCAGTGTATGCTCATCGCGGTTATCCTTCAGCCAGACAATTAATCCACTATCGCTACTCTCCATCCAGGGGGTGTTTCACAAAGATACTGAAGTTGAACTGAAAATTATGGTAGGCCTTCTGTAAGCTTGGAATAAAACATATTCAAAAGCAAAACAAAAGCAATAATTTGAGACTCCTAACAAACATTTATAGCACTTCAAAACTACTTGATTTATAACAAATATTACTTTTTTCATTAAAATGTATGCCTTTTAAAAAGAACTGCTTCAACTATTTTACAAAGAAACTAACCGCAATTTCCATCATAGTTTGGTCCAACTTAAAGGGGTAGTTTAGTTATGGTAAGGCTGAACTCAAGTAGCTAAAACCTGCACAGTAACATTATAAACTAATAGTTATAACTCCACCATGCTCGAAAGGTATACAAAATTACAAACGACTAAGTACAAAGCCTGTTATCATTCAAAAAGAGCCATTCAAACACAAGAGGGCGCTTTTTTAAAAGGCATTGGTTTCAACCATTTTTCATTCAAAATTATGCATGTGATGTTTTATTGATATAATGATTAAATAGCGAGATCATCAACAACTATTAAAAAACCCTTTTGAAAATTTTTGAAAAAGTGCAAGCATTTTAATTTTTTTTCCTAAAAATCATCTAATTATTTGGGCCCCAAATAATTATAAGATCAGATATATTTATTGATATTTCAGCCGTTTCTGGGTCGATTTTGACCAAATAAAGTTGATTCTGCCATTAAAATTGCATGTTCTCTCAAATTCGACACTCAGTTTTTCATTACCTCACAAAAAAATTGTGATGTGCAGCGCCCTCTCGACCAAAACTAAACTACCCCTTTAACTTTGAATCTTTGTGAAACACCCCAGGTGTACAAAATGGGGACCCAGTAGGAGTGGAACATGAACGTTCAACTGAATAGCATAGCATGTGCCTTCTAGCTGCCAGAATGTATTGCTCTCAAGGGTCTGTGTCCGATGACCAGGTTAAAGGGGACCAGCAGGCAAAGAACAACACATAATTATATGTTTTGCTACCGTGTTGTGATATCAAATAGGTACTCAACATTTTGCAAAGGGTTGTGTAATTCATAAACAAAGCAATTAATTTCCACCACTTACGGAACCACTTTTATTTCCTGGTTCCGTACGGGCCAAACATTTGCGAGTGCGCGCCAATACTATTCACGCGTACGTTTGGAGACAACATAATCCCGGACGATTCGTTCTCTCTGGACAGAGTAGTCTTCGTACATGCAGACCCATGAACGCATGCTTTAGAATGGTGATGCGTTTTCCAATTTTTAATTTTTTTTCTGGAAACATATTTTTCTGAACTTGTTGATGGAATGGACTACTAAAGATGTTACCTTTCATTTATAAGAATATTATTTTTGGGTGGTAGTACCCTTTAATAATACCATTAGGAAGTGCTCAGAGATGATGATAAATCATATTAGGTGCTATAAATCACGTATATATATATATATATATGTATATAAATATTATTATCTTAAATTACCTGAACCTTCTTAGCGAATGTGATTTTCTTGAATGTTGGATCTAGGACGTGGAGGGCGTGGCCTATTTTGTTGATTGAATCATGCTTGTTGACAGTGAGATTGCCTGCGGAAAAAAAATATTAGAGTGAATAACCATTTAGGTAAAAATTGATAAATTATATATTAAAGTGATCCATTAACTTTTTGTTTCTTTCCAAAAAGTGATATTTGAGATTTCAATCATATACCAATATCATTTTTTAATTCTTGAGAATAATATGAGATTTTCATAAAAAACTAAAATAATAATGTTTACCTAGTGAAAAAATGGTAGATCGATGTCTGGTTTTATCCTGATCATTCGCGTGAACTGAAGTATCGGAATTTGGATAACTATGGACGATTGAGTATCCTCTTGACTACGGTCGAAAGTATCCACAGGTGCTTTCAAATTCAATATTAAATATCTCCATAATTAGGGAGACATTTGACAAATCAAAACCCAATTCATTCTTCTGTTACCATAAGCAAAAAAAAAAATTACAAGAGAAGTGGGAAAGCTCCAAGTGAGTTTGGTTGAAATTGTAAAGTTAACCTGTTCCTTACGAGATTATGACACTCCCATAGACTTTGTACATAGCCCACCCGGTTCCCGTAAGCAAGGGGTTAATAGATAATTGTCTTTAAAGGGACTTAGTAACATTTTCCAAATCCTCAAAATCCAATTGGAATTCTAGCGATTCCCTCATACCTTGTTGTATAATTTGTATTAACAATTAAATCATGGGACAGGTTTCGGTTTTTCAAATTTCCCTTTCGTAAAAAAGATATTTATAAATGATTGAAGTGTTCAGATGTTAAATTATCCATGGGATCGCCAAAACCGTGTACAAAGTGAGCGCAATGAGTTTGTGAATATCACTTTGCATTTTTGCTCATTACTCGGCCATATAATGTCCATTTAACTTGAAATGTTCACACAACACCCAGTGGACATATCAGATAACAACGATATAAATTGTATCAACCATTTATCACTTTTTGCACATGTCAACAAAGTTACTAGATCCCTTTAAGTGTTTTTTTTTCAATGTGTGTATATTTATTTTAATATAAATCACAAAATGAACATATAAACAATTTGAACATAAACTATATGAAAATATTATATCGATAATGACATAAAACAATACCAACAAAAGACCAGTAAAGTTATAATTTGTATCACGTAACAATTATATTCATTTCTTTTCTCTTGACCAAACATGACTAAAATTACAAAAATATAGAAGGAGTGTTTGGTGGATATGATTTTATTGTGGTAATGCATGCAAGGTGAAACCTGTCTATAAAGACCTTCCAATGGAGACAGTATGGTCTTATATTAAGCAGATGGTCTTTATTAACAGGTTTATTTTTTCTTTTCTGTTTTTCTAGGTGCCGATTCAGGTCAGAGAAATCATTCATTTTCTTGTTTGGTAGGCCTGACAAAAAAAAAGAATTTACAAGTCTAGTAAAGAATACAAAGAAAAATATAACAAATCCTTTTTTCAAAAATACATCTCACACATGTATCATTTACTCATACATTTATCACCATTATTTGTCACTAGTAGCACGTCATAGACCATGGTTTAAACCATGATTTAAAGGGATAGTTGAGTTTTGGTAAAGAGTACAGTTTTGGTCAAACTGAATTTTAGTAACCAAACCTGCACCAATACATTACAAACTAATAGTTGTGCATGTGATGTTGTGTTGAAATAGTGGTTAGATAGAGAGATAATCAACAATTAATTAAAGACCTCTTTTGTAAACTTTTGAAAAGAGGAAGCAATTTTCATTTTTTTTTAAGGCTGGTTATAATAAAAATTATCAAATAATTGTGGGGCCCCACAGTTATTACATGTATATTGTTATAAATGTTTATGGATATTTCAGCTAATTCTGAACCGATTTTTATCAAATAAAATTTATTCTGTCATTAAAATTGTATGCTCTTTCAAATTTGACACTCAGTTTTTCATTATCTCACAAACAAATTATTTTGTGTAGCGCCCCTATACCAAAACTCAACTATCCCTTTAAGTGAACCTCCTTTTCAAGTTCCAGCCCTTACCTTCTTCATCTAGAGCGTCCTTCTCAAAGAAGAACCTGATCTTGTCCCCGCTGGTCAGAAAATAATCATTCCTTGACTGTATAACGTTAAAAAGAAAAAGTTCTTGGTAAGTTGAATTTTCATAGTGCGCCTCTTATTCAATTAAAAAGTGGAGCTGTTAATCATTTAAAAGTTAAAAATATTACCTTCATATTACATTACAACAAATAGTAATAATTTGACAAATTTATAAAGATAGCGCTTAATGCAAACAAGCCTCTAAGTGCTTTAGAATAGAAGATTAGAGTATAGATTATAGAAATAGAGAGGGGATCGAGCTATGACTAATAATGCTTTTTGAACAGATGATTTTTGTTAAGATTATCTTTTAATGAGTCAATTAAGGGAGAGTTCTTGACCCAGTTTCAGTTAGGCAGAGCGTTCCATAGATATGGTCCAATGAAGGAGAAGGTCTGTTCACTAAAAGAGAGCAGTGGCACCAAATCATACAATTTCAGGCCAAGGTTGCAAAAGCTCCCTACCATGGGAGGGGGACACACCCTCCCCTGATCAGTCACTTTGCTCCCTCGCGGTGTCCCCCCCCCCCCCCCCCCCTCCCACACACTTTTGAGAAGCTGTTGACGTCCTTGTTGTGGAGGGGGGGGGGGGGGGGAGGGGGGGGGGGCATGTGTTCCCGGCCCCTATCCTTTTTCCTGCCCCCCTCCACCTCCCCCAAGAAAAGAGTAAAATCATCTGTCTTGTTCGTATTGATCGTAACTTTTTGTGACTTGGAGGAATTGGCAGATTGCGCAATCAAAAACACAAAAAATTGCAGCAAAAACACAACAACAACCCTGTGATTTACACTGATTAATACTATAGTCTACAACGTCATACCTGTGCGTTCTTGGTGGTGTCGAATGTACACTTGGTATGGTCCTTGGGGTCCATCTTATCCACTATTTCACGGTACTCTGACTTGAGCGCCGCGCATTCCTCCTTGGTTAGGAAATTCTCCATCACCAGGAAGCCATCTTTGTCAAACTGCAAGTGCAACATTAAAAAAATAATACATGTGTAAATAAGGGCCATTCTTTGAAAAGTTTTTTTTTTCTGCAATTTGTTTTTACAAGTGTTTTGTTCCATTTTTGGAAAATTCGATGTCCAAGGTTTCATGGATTATATGTTTCACATTGAATCATTACATTTTGCATGAATTGAAATATTCCAAACTCAGAACATAATCAAGATATCACACCTATGTTACCACAGGTAAAAATGCACAGGCCTCTGAAAATTGCACATATGTATACTGTAGACAAACGGTGCAAGATATTCATCAAGCTGCTACCTGTCAAAAAGAGCACACAAATGAATGTGAAAATTAGTACACAAAGTGAGACGTCACACCTGTTTAGCATGTTGATGCGAATAAAAGGATCATAAAAAATGAATAAAAGATGACAATGTCGCAAAATATTTAAAATCTTTATTCTACACTACAGAACATGACACGATGGATAACTTGATCAAAGCAAAGCATAAAGTGTGCAAAGACAAGCTGACACTGTCTTCTTCTTCTTCCTGTTCTTCTCTGGTCCCAAGAACTGCACAACAATTAGATTAATAATACATTTGTAACTTAGGTAACTAACAGAAACATCAGGAACAAGCAGTTAAAGAGAGCAGTAGTGGCACCAAATCATACAATTGCAGGTGTATAAATGGGTACCCGGAAGGATGGAAAGGAGTTACTTAGCACTGTGTGCACCTATAAGGTTAGCTAGCTGGAATGCTCCCCAGGGAGTGGACAATGTGCACTTTGTGTGCTGGATTGAGTGCAGTATGTATCCGATGACCGGGGAATTAATAGTGATGCGCCGCGAGCGTTGAAAGATGGAACTTGCGCTATATAAGTAGCCACCATTATTATAATTATTAAAGATGTTTACGCCTTTACGGTGAATGTTGATAGAAATTGCAGAGTAATGACACAATATATCTACTTCTTTTTGCTCAAATAAATACAAACATACCTGTTTTTTCTCTGCTAATGACACCATGATTGTAGGTGGTTGAATGAGGTCCGATGCCTTGCACAAGTGAATGACCAGGAATGATTCAGTTCTGTCACGTCAAGCGGTACTCATGAATCCTTGATCAAGGCTAAGATATACCTAGTGAGTAGAAAATATTCAAACAGAATGAACCACCAATAAACCACATCTACATTGTGCAAATGGTCCTGGTAGGATGCAATAAACAACAACAACAGTCAACAGAAGAGCGAAGTCGTATATTTGTTAATATTGCACAAGTTTTTAAAAAGAGAGCAAGTAGATACAAAATTACTATGATATGATGCAGCTTAGATTGACAAATCTATCGTTTTCATGGCCTCTTTTACATTTAATTGCAGTCTTTTACTGTCAGCCATTCTTGCCAACTGTAAAGGACTGCAATTAAATGTAAAACTTAAAAGAGCTGGCCATGAAAACGATAGATTTGTCGATCTAGACTCCTATCTAGAGGCAGTAATAAGTAGCCTACCATTGCATGATTATAAAATAATGTTACAACTTTGAATAGATAAAAAAAACTTTTCTTACAAAGACAAAATAACTGTAATTTAAAATAAATTGGCTCTTCTTCTACATTTTAATTTCTATTTCTAACGTAGTACTTGCCTTGGCTTGGAAGTTGCAATTTGCATTTGTAAATCACATCACAGTTCAGCTCAGTATATTATGACTAGTATGACTAGAGTATTCTACTACTGGCTACTGCACGTCTGACAATCAATTTACTTTGTCTTACACTTAATACTCTTAGAGGGCTTGGTACGAACAGTCACGTCACGTTCACGTCACGTCACGTGAAGGTTCTGTACCTTTTGTGAAACAGGTCACCCAAATCTACGAAGTGTTGGGTTACGTGACCCAACAGTTTGTAGATATACTATATGCAATTCATGAAAGCTCACGTAAATTGGCGCTTGCGTAAAACAAATTAATGTAAATTGTCGTTGAGAAGAGACTAATTCTCGGTAAATTTAATCGTGAACGAACCCGTCCTACCTATACTGTAAATACCAATTATAGGCGTACGCAGGCCTGGGGGCAGGGGGATGGACACCCCCTACCCCCATCCCCACCCCCTTACATAATTCAAGAAATGTCTTGGTCTCGGCCTCGAAATTTGTGACCGGTCCTGGTCTCGTCCTCGGCTGCGGTCATTTTCTACGGACACCCCCTACCCACACTCCCCCCGCTTTCAATTTGTCTGACGAAATATCCCCCCCCCTACACCCACCCCTTGAAAAAATCCTGGGTACGCCACTGCCTACAAGTAGCTAGTTTGAATTCGAATGTCAAATACATTAATTGATTTATTGAATATTGATTGGTTAGTGTGATTGTTTCATTATAATGATTGACTGATTAATTGATAGATTGACTCGATTCAATAACCATAAATAAACACTATTAATCAAATCATTGTTTTATGAGTGAGTTGCAGTGATCAATTGATCACTGCAACTCAGTCACTCACTCATGCACATGCACATACAACGCCGTTAAGGGCCAGTACGCTCAGACGTCGAGCACGGGAACTTCAGGCGTATGCGAACTGAATTGTCCGCTGCGTGTAGCAATTCAGCTGGAAATCAACATTTGCCAAAATCCACGCACGACACGTCTTTAGAAATACTCCAATAACAAGACAAATAATGCAAGTGGTATGGTTGTACATTACCTAAATGACAGAACTGCATATTATCGTCTCAGATTACTCTGAATTATGCACGTACATATTATAAACATAATGATTGAAAAGATTTGATAAGGGGGTATCGGCATTTTCGTCGACATTTTAAAATCTCTTTGTGTGTGTATGTCTAGTCTTAGTAACAAGCGTTTGCTATTTAAAAAATCTTGATTAAACGCTCACGTCACGATTTGGTTAACGCGACACTTCGAGTTTTACCGGCATGGAAAACGACAAATTGTTGGGTCACTTTACCCTACACTTCGTAGATTTGGGTGACCTGTTTCACAAAAGGTACAGAACCGTTCACGTGATGTTAACGTGAACGTGACGTGACTGTTCGTACCAAGCCCTCTTAGAGTCCTTTGGCCCTGCATGATATGACCTCGGCTTAGTTTAGACTTTAGACTAGTTTAGATATTACTCATATTAGTTGACTTATTGGCCGGAAATACTCCAGCAAGCTAGACTCCTAGACTAAGAAAGGCTCACCTTTTACAATTACAGGGCTACAGAGTACAGACTACAGAGTACAGGCCAAGGGCAAGGTTCACTGATCCTCAAATTTACTGCATGCTACGTTTTGTACAAATTGTAGCTCGATATTTAAATTCACAACAAAGTTCTGCTATAGATAGCTGCCACTGCGCGCACTCCCACTGAACATACAGCACACAATCATTTAAACATCAACTTGCCAACAGACTGTAGTTAGCTATTAAATACTGTAGTAGGCTAGGCGTACATACCGAGCTGTTTTGGCGGATCAGAAAAGGGGAAACACCTATCCTCGTTCACAAATAGTTTTATTTGCTCAGATTATAATTTGTATATGCAAAAGTAAATAAAAATGTTGAACATATCATTTTATATATAATATTATTTTATCGTAACAACATTTTTCATTTACAATTAAATGACAGCAAAAGATTTCCATATCACTCAAACTTTTTTCGGAAAACTTATCGGCATGTATAACACTCGCGCGCGGTCTGCTTCAGTTTTTGTGCTGTTGAGGTGGAAATGGAGACCATGAATACCATCAAAAAACCACGGGAGATGGTCACTCCTCACAAGATTTCTCTCTTGATATTGATTTATGAGTACTCTCTGTACGGAAAACCAGCACTTGTTTCAGGCAAGAAAAGGTGGCCTCCTAAAGTATCCCGAAAGTTTGCGAGGTCTGTTCTGAGCTGGATTCAGGTAACACCATCAACTGCTTGCGCACCACCCCGCTCGAGTCCCGTTGCTCGTATCTCATTATTTGCCTTCGGTGACTAAAATTTCACGTGTATTATATGTCATATGTGCAAGAACGAAGGCTGCGCATCTTTTTGAGCGCGATCCCCTTTACAATGCGCGATTATGTAGTTTACAGGTTAAGTTTTGAACTGTCAAACAAATTTTTAAATTGATACTGGCATAGAATGATCATGATGATGATAGTGAATAATAGAGATTATGATGTCTTGATGTTGATGATGATCGATGTCAAGATAATAAAGATCGATGTTGATACTGATACAGTGATGGTGATAAGTGATTATGATCATGATGATGCCATTGATGGTTGCTGCATCTTCTGCCTTCTGGAGCCAGTGGCAGTGTGTGAGGGTTCACATGCCCTAGGGCAACAGTAATGTACTTTACTTTTGTGAACCCTGGCCCACACACCGCTCCTCACTATTTTCTTTGTCTATTTTCTTCAGTCTTGTAACTTGTATTTTTGTATTATGTGCATATATAGTTGTGTTGTATTTTACATTGTATTAATGCTTTTTGGTCGAATAAATAATAATAATAATAATAATAATAATGTCCGATGTCGATAATCATGATTGATTACATTTATGATTTACAACAATGAATTTGAGTTTGGTGTTTGGGATCATCATGGTGATCATGATTGATAAACTATGATTAAAATAATTGAGATGGTGATTTGCACAAATCATGACAAATAGAATCCAACTGAATAAATCTTAAGATCTTTCTTCAATCTCTTTTTTGTTGTCAGGGCTCAGATATTGAGTATGATGAGTTTGTATCCAAGGTAAAGGACATTCACTCTGATTTGTCATCGGCACTCACTTCATGGTAAGTGTGTATTAGAAATAAGAGCTGTATCCATGGTCATTTCCAAATTCCAACATAATGTAATGTTAAAACTTGCCCGCTTGCCCGGGGCAAGTAGAAATTGGTGTCTGGCAAGTTAATTTTCATGTTTGGTTGCCCGATCAGGCAACTAAATTATGGGTTAAAATACAAGAGAATATATATAATACGCGTGGTTTGCGGTTGCACCATGTGAGAGGGGAGGATTGGTGAGTCCTGAAAAGGACTGATTGTATTCTTTCTAGGATAGTCCTAAATAGGACTGTGGTAGTCCTAGAAAGGACTGTTGGTAGTCCTAGTAGTAGTAGTAGTAAGGAATGTTGGTGTAGTCCTGAAATGGACTTGGTAAATCTTTCTAGGAGAGTCCTAAAAAGGACTGTGGGTATTCTTTCTAGGAGAGTCCTAAAAAGGACTGTTGGTATTCTTTCTAGGAGAGTCCTAAAATGAACTGTTGGTAGTCCTAGAAAGGACTGTGGGTAGTCCTAGAAAAGACTGTTGGGATAGTCCTGAAAAGGAATGTTGGTATTCTTTCTAGGAGAGTCCTAAAAAGGACTGTTGGTAGTCCTAGAAAAGACTGTTGGGATAGTCCTGAAAAGGACTGTTGGTAAATCTTTCTAGGAGAGTCCTAAAAAGGATTGTGGGTAGTCCTAGAAAAGACTGTTGGGATAGTCCTGGAAAGGACTGTTGGTAGAGAATATGTTATTCCTTATGTGTAAAATCTTATCTAGAAGCAAGCGGGCAAGTCAATTTTCTGTTTGGGCAAGTAAAGTGTGAAAAGTTTTTATTTTGCTTGCCCGAACAGGCCAATAGAGGAAAAGGTTAGTGTGTGGAGGCTTGGTTAAAGAGTCAGAGATATTGAGTAGTTAAAGGGGAATTCCACCCCAGAAATGTGATGTTTGCTATAAAATGAAGTGAATATGAAGAATCATGATCGAAAATCTGAGCCAAAACGGTAGAGCAATAAAAAAGTTATGACAGGATGAACTTTGCTCCGATTTTTAGTATCGTTCGCAATTACTATCGATCGTGACGTCACTTGCGAGCTGCAGCCATTTTGACTTCTACAGGGAAATTTTACAAAATTAAAATTTTCTTAATAACAAAGCAAAAATATGAGCTTACAAATTCCAAAGAGGTTGGCCCATCGATATTCTTCTATGAATTTGTGAAAACAAGCAGAGAAAAATTAATTTTTAGCAACGAAAATGAGAAATAAGTGTATTTTCATGTACTAAAGCCATGGCGAGTTGCTCGTCAATGATGTTGCATATGGCGGCAATTTTGAAACGATCGCTCATTACTACATGATGTTCAAATAGGTATAACTCCTGTGTTTCTTGTCCGATTTTGATCAAATTTTCACCAATTATGCCTCTTATTCTGCTTATTCAAATAACAAATGGTTTTATCAGGCCCGGAATACCCCTTTAAAGTCATCCACTCATCCATTAACTTGGTCAACTTCAACTTCAGCTCCACTTGGAGTTTATTGTTCCATGTTGTCTTGCTTTAAAATTACAACAAAATAAAAATGGGTTTGATTTTTTCCAAATAGTGTCTCCATAAAATTATGGAGATATTCATGCTTGAATGAGCAGTGTTATGCTTTTCATTGTTTTTTTTGTGACCGTTAAAGATTGATGTAAGCAATATACAATATTCATGGACGGTTGCTAGCAACTAGATGACTGTGACAGAATTAAAACTAAAATTGTGTACTCTTCCACGTCAAGCCTAATATACTTGTATATATATATTCACTTTTTTTTTCACTTAAGGTAGTGAAATTTCAAAGTCTTGGAAGAGGAGGCAGTTTCCAATAAAACTTAATTTTGGAATTATTGATTTGGGACACTGCATGGAAATTGTTCACAAATCATTTACACTGACTGATAAAGCCATGTACTACCCAAAAAATATAGACTTTTAATGTAATAATGATGTTGAAGCAAATATCTCTTTGTGGAGAGGTGTACTGGTCTTGTGGTCAGAGCTCTGTGGCCGAGAGCACGATCATGACCCAGGACCAGCCCTAGTTCCACTGATCTCTAGATATCCTTGTGTAATCCTTTACGGTTGAATGAACAAGGGTAGTAGTATGTGTGCTCTGCTACGTTCTGTTGATTTGTATGCAATTCTAGCATATTGACATCAATGAGTTAGAGCCAATGATGCTAATTACCATGGTAAATGTCGCTGGTCCGTAATCGAGCCCCTGCCCCCTGCTCTTCACAAAATTGACCCACAGCCTGGTTCAAAACCTAGGCCCTGTTTCTGGTCTCAGGTGTAAAATCGTGAATTATCATAATTAAATAGATGCAAGACATCTGTAAAATATTTAAAAAAATTAACCAACCAAATAATATCTTACTCACTGTTCTCTGCTTAATCTCAGTCTTCATTATGTACATCACAACTAGCAGTCTGTTTGGCATGGTAGATTTCTTCTGTTAGCCATAATTAGACAGCTTACATTGTTGCCAGACACAAACAAAATGTGTGGAAAGTATTTTACTGTCCCGACAAACTGAAGCCACTATCAATGTTCAATGTTGAACAAAGTGTCTCTTTAATACTCATTGAACATTGTCTTCTTGTTTTTACTCTCTCTCTCTTTTTTTCTATCCCAGTCTTCATGACATCACAACTAGCAGTCTGTCCGGCATGGCAGATTTCTTCTGTTCGCTCAACAAGCTGTTAGACAGCTCAAACGGAGAGGCTACAGTTCACCGGCAGAGCATCATTGGTAAGTTGGGGTTGGTGTAATTAAAAATTGCCTAGTTGAATTTTTAACAGCTCGTTTAAACTATTTAAGCATTGTGCTATTATAAGTCAATTTAATCAAAATGATTGATCGCAATTTAAAACATCCTAAAGTTTCCAGTTGTTACATCATTACATGCAAATGATGATTGTATTAGATATTGGAATGCTTTTAACTAAACAGGCTCCGTTGTATACAGACAATTGGATTAATTAAATGACAACCCAGTTTTTTTGAAGGACCTTTGATTAGTCGCAGTGTTATCAGGTTTGTTTGTAACTTTTTAAAGTTCAAATGAGATGCAGTTTGTGGGAAATTTACTTAATTCAAAGCAGTCTGGTCAAATTAATCCAAAACAAGTAAAACCATGGGTGAATTTGTTTTCCCTCTACCCAGGTATGTTCCTGCGGCGCATGGTGCTGACCTACGACAAGCTGTCCTTTAGCCAGACGATGAAGCTGTATACCGCCCTCAAGAGTTATGTAGGCAGCCATTCCGCCACCTGCACCGCTATCACCACCGGGCCGGACGAGTCCACAACAGTCGCAGGGGACGGGGACAGCCGTGTTGGCATGGCAACAGCAGGGAGCAGTCGCATTTCCATGGGAGCAGTTAGGGATAGTTGTGTTGGCATGGCAACAACTGGGAGCAGTCGCATTTCCATGGGAGTGGACAGGGACAGTTGCATTGCCATGGGAACGACTGCTGACCAATCAGAGATGGGCGTGAGCGAGATGGACATGGACGTGAGCATGGGCATGGAGACGGAGGGAACGCAGATGACGAGAGGGGAGCTGGAGGGGACGGGGTATGGTGGTGCTGAAGAAACGTAAGCTAGCAATTTTAAGTTGAAATGTAAAATTGCACTTGTTGCCATGAAAATCCGGTTAAGATCTGTCTTTCAAGATTTGTAAGATTGTATGTTATTGTACATTTGCAATGAAAGTAAACAACTATATATAGACTATGATATCAGGAGAACCACGTGATGACAATAATAGAGCTTCATGTAGTAGATGCACATATCGGGTCAAAGTTCGAAAAATTGCTGCATGAATTATGCCTTTGTGTTAGCACAGTGCCTGACCTAATGTAGATAGCTAGCGTCAGTTTTGGTTAGTGGTATTCAGGGCTGAATACAGGTCATGCAGATGACAAGAGGGGCGCTGGAGGGGCGGGGGTATGGTGGTGTTGAAAAAAACGTAAGCTAGCATTTTTAAGTTGAATTGTATGAATGTACCTTTCCATATAAATCCGGTTAATATCTGTGTTTCAAGATTTGTATATTGAAGGGATCTAGTAACTTTGTATGGTAACAGGGTAGGGTGGTGCTGAAGAAACATAGGACAACCATATCACACAATACAATCAAACCTGTGTATAGTGACCATCTATAAGGGAAACATTCTAAACTTATGATGTGATAAAGTAACCAATATTGATGCGTTTTTGTTTGTTTTGTTTTTACTGTGGACAATGAAATGTTTATATCTATGTTTTAATTAAACTCTGGGTTTTATATAAAAATCCTCTGTCGAGAATTTGGGCTGAAGAGAGCACAATTTAAAGCTTTGATTTTTTGTTATACTTGTTCATAATTTACATAAATTTACATAATTTTTTTCATTGATTGCAGACAAGCAGGCCTGCCATCTGAGAAGACCTATACCAGACGACAGGCGGAGCACTTCATATCACAGCAGGCAAACTTTCTTCAGAACGATGAGTCCCAGGCGCTGCCCCCGGACGTGCTTCAGAAACAGATCAACGAGCTCTCGCTCAAGAACCCTGACCTCTCAGAAACGGTAAGCAGGGGGGGGGGGGGGGGGGGGTTGTTTCCACAAAGATTCTAAGTTGAGCTTAACTCTAAAGTTAGACCTACAAACTATGGAAAAGCCATTTGTAGCCTTGGAATGAGCAAAAAGCAAAAAAAGTATTTGAGACTTCCAACAAGGCTTCCAGCAAGGCTCCTTAAAAATTAAAAAAAGAACTGATTTTATCAAACTTTAAGCCTTAAAAAAAGATGTTTTAACAAATGTTATGAACAAACTGATGGCTTTCCATAATTTTTAGGTCCAACTCAGAGTCAATTTCAACTTAGAATCTTTGTGAAACAGGCCCCTGAACTAATGAGAATCATAATAATCAGGGTTTGTACCGATTATTACTACACCAAATTAATACTTCGAAAGAAAACACATTCCTAATGCCATTTCTTTTCATTATATTAACCTTTCAAAACTAGGAGTTCTACTTCTGTTATATTCTTCATTCAATTCCAATGTGTTGTTATTATGACAAATGTGATAGGTTTGTTGGTTTAGTCATGTCTCCTCAAGTTTGATGCCCCTAAACAATGTCCCTCCATTGCTCGATTGATGTGATGGCCGTCTCGTTGACACGGGTCAGGTCCTCATCTGTGCAGATCACTCCGCAGCACGCCAAGATACAGTCCATTCTTTGGATCTGACCGCAGGCTCAGAGGGTATATCTGTCATTGACATCATCTGTGATGTCCACTTTGTCGCACACCAATATACGATTCATTCTTTGGATCTGACTGCAGGCGCAGGGGGTATTATATCTGTCATAGACATCATCTGTGATGTCCACTTTGCCGCACTCCAAGATATGATTCATTCTTGGATCTGACTGCAGTCGCAGGGGGTATATCTGTTATAGACATCATTTGTGATGTCCACTTTGCCACACTCCAAGATATGATTCATTTTTTTATCTCACTGCAGGTGCAGAGGGTATATCTGTCGTTGACATAACCTCATCTTGTCATGTTGGCCCTACACTGCCCCAATCTGGTCCGCAGCCGGTTCAGACAGAATCATAGTAAAAATAGAAGGGGAACAAACTGCGGGGATCTGCTTATCCTTATAAAAGGCTAATGTAATCAAATGTTAAAGGGATCTAGTAACATTGTCCAAATCCACAGATCTTACTTAGAACTCCAGTGGTTCGTTTATATGATACCTTTATATGATACCTTGCAGCATGGAGCAGATTTCAGTTCTTCCAATTTCCCTGTCGTAAAAAAAAAGAATTTTTATGATTGAAGTGTTTGGATTTTTAAAAATCCACTTGAAAGTTATAACTGTGTGATTACATGATACCTCGGGTCAAAGGTCACCAAAACAATAACAACAAGGAGAAGACAAATAGGATATTTGAAGTGTATTTTGTATTTGTCAATTTTGTTTTCTTTCATTTTTCCAGTTTTACTTGTCATACCTCAACTGTCTTCGAATCAAAGAGTTCTGTGGCGCCATACACAACCTCCATCGCTTCTTTGGCAACAGTCAAGTTTGACTGATTGCCATAACATAACAACAACAACAACATCACGTGATACCTCGGGTCAAAAGTCACCAAAACAATAACAACAAGGAGAAGACAAGTAGGATATTTGAAGAGTATTTTGTATTTGTCAATTTTGTTTTCGTTCATTTTTCCAGTTTTACTTGTCATACCTCAACTGTCTTCGAATCAAAGAGTTCTGTGGCGCCATACACAACCTCCATCGATACTTTGATCACATGATACCCCAGGTCAAAGGTGACCAGAGCAGCACCAACAACAACGATGAGGAGATCAGGCAAAACTTCAGATACGCTGCGCTTAACTTAGCTGGTCTACATTACCGGCTTGGGCATAAGTAAGTTAAATTAATCACCAACACTTAAAGAACAATTAGTGCCTCATGGTTCCATATGCGCCAATTGTCTGGGAGTGTGCCAGCTCTATTCACACATATGATCGGAGACAATAGAGCCACGAAGACACGTACGTCCTATACAATAGCCGTAGTCTTTGTATGCAAACCCATGAACACTTACGCTACAAGTATTATGGTGATGAGTTTTCAAATTACTTAATTTCTTATCTGGAAGCCAATGTTTCTGAACTTGTAGGTGAAATGGACTACCAAAACAATTATCTTTTCATTTATAAGAATATTATTTTAGGGTGGTGGTTCCCTTTAAGTCTGTAGGGAATTAAGAATCTGAAAGGGAATGGGAGGCCAGGTTTTGAGGACTGCCTTTTTAATCTTTCATCATTTTAGAAGGAAACCAAAGGCACACTTTCACTGGCCCAAACTTCTGGTAATTTTAGTAGAACTTATAATTTGGCTAGTCGGAAACGCAAATTTTCCCCAAACATACTACACTGTTAAAACGCTGTGTAAAAATGGTTGTTAAATCTTTTCATACAACTTTAGGTGTAGCATGATGAGTTGTATGAAGAAGGGTTGCGTGAAGCGGCCATTGTTTAAGCGTTGATGAAACGTGTTAAATCACGTGATAGTTTCGACTGCAAAATCACAGCGTCAAAACCTCTTTTGTCCCTTCGCAAACCAAGCGAACCGAGATAGCGCAGTCGATAGAGAGTGAGACTTATAACCCAAAGACCCCCGGTTCAAATCCTACCCTTGCCGCTTTTACATCTTGTTTTGTATTTGCTATTTCAACAACGGGATTGTTGAAATTTATTCTAAACAACAGTTGTAGAACAGTTGTAGAACAAATTAAAACAACAGTTGTGTTAACTTTAAACAACTGGGGTTGTTGAATGTTTTCAACAACAGTTGGACGGTTCATATGTCAAACAGCGGTTGTTGAAAAATTTCAACAATTTGTTGAATTTGTTTACACAGCGTTTTAACAGTGTAGATAGTAAACTTCTCTCAAAACTCTTGGTTTATAAATCCTGTTGTTCAACTTTATACTGTTATGTCTACTTCTTTGTTTCCAGCCTATTCAAATTCAATCTATGCATCTAGAAAATCATTCATAGTTATATTTGTGTCAGTTTTAGAATTTGCTCTGAAATAGTAATTAGTAATCTGGGAAAAGAGATATTTATTACATTTGCTTCCCCCTTTTTGTTTCATTATGCAGTGCTCATAATGAGCACAGGTCCACTGGCCTTGCTTATTTTGACTGGCCTGAATGGGCAACCAAATGTATCAGAATTTGTAATGTTTTCCCTGTTTGGTTTTGGGCCACCATTGTTTGAAAAAATCTTGTTTTTACTTGCCCGACTGGGCCACAAGGCAGAAAAGTTAATTCAACATTGCATTAGCAGAGATGCCAACCAGTACGATTTAATCGTATTTAGTACGATTTTTTGATGAAAATACGACAGTACGATTTCTTAGCAAAAAAATATGATTTTAAAAAAAATAAAAAATTCCCCCCCCCCCCCATTCAATAGTAACGGTCAGAAAATGGCAAAAATAACTTTTTAAAAACTCATAAAACGTTGTGTGATCGACTGAACCAAGTATTTTTGTTGCACAAATTGGCTTTGTGAAAAAAAAAAAAATTTCTCCCTCGAGGTTGGCTGTAAATGTTAATGAAAGAGCAAACATTTTACTTGCCCGTTCTTACCAGTAAAACATTTTCCTGACATTTTGAAGGCCTGGGGCCAACAGGCCAGTGTTAGTGTCGAGTTTTCGTGAAAATCTGATTTTTCTCTCCAAAATAGAATTTTTTAGGATATTCAGTCTGTTTTTTTGTGTCAAGAGGTTGGCATCTCTGCATTAGGGCTCCATGTTTTTATCATTCTGTTTTCTTCTACAGTGAGGAAGCGATGCTGGTACTGAAGGAAGCGATACGGGTTGCTCACAATGCAAATGATAATGTCTGCCTGCAGCATGCTCTGGTAAGTGAATATCAATAGAGTAGTAATGGTGATGATGGTGATGATGATGGTGATGATGATGACGATGATGATGATGATGATGATGACGATGATGATGACGATGATGATGATGGTGATGATGGTGATGATGATGATGATGATGACGATGATGATGATGATGATGATGATGATGATGACGATAATGATGACGATGATGATGACGATGATGATGATGATGATGATGATGATGATTGTGATGGTGGTGGGATGGTTATGGTGATTGGGGTGGTGGTGGTGGTGGTGGTGATGATGACGATGATGACGATGATGACGATGATGACGATGATGATGATGATGATGATGATGATGATGATGATGATGAGGATGATGAGGATGATGATGATGATGATGATGATGATTGTGGTGGTGGTGGGATGGTTATGGTGATTGGGGTGGTGGTGGTGGTGGTGGTGGTGATGACGATGATGACGATGATGATGATGATGATGATGATGATGATGATCATCATGATGATCATGATGATTGTGGTGGTGGTTGTGGTGATTATGATGGTGATGGGGATGATGCTGATGATGCTGCTGCTGATGATGATGATGATGATGATGATGATGATGATGATGAGGATGAGGGTGGTGTTGATGGTAATGATGATGGCCGTGGAATTGGTCATAGACATTGTGATGGTGATGATCGTCATAATAATAATGTAATGTTGTTTGTATTTCATTTTATGACAGGGTTGGTTGTATCGTTTAGAGCAGAAGCAAGGAATAGACGTATCAGACATCCTGGATCATTCCATCACCAAGTCTGCAGAACTACATCTTCCAGTAAGTCCCAAATATTGTCAATAATTTCACAGTTTTACTTCGTTCCTTTTTATATTCCATTTGTTCTAAGCAAAAGTACCTTGTATTAATACAAAGCAAATATTTATGTTTCATTACTGAAGAGTTTAGGCTAATAAAAACAAATCCTTTTCTGTATTCAATGCAGCCGAGAAATTCAAAAACTATTGAGTAAAACAATTAAGTATTAAAATAAACGTGAAATCTTGAATAATTGTGCTCATTTTTGTTTGTATTCCAATCCAGTATCTGACTTGTCTGGACATGCAGAATCATACCAAGAACCAAGCACTCCACGGGGTACAACCATCAAGGTATGCTTCTCAGGCTTTCAAGCAATTTTATCATACTGTTCCTATTTGTCCTTCTGTTACTACCCTGCTCTGACTTTTCCTACCTTACCTCCCCCCCCCCCCCCCCGACCCTCCTTATTTGCTATTTTTCTATAAACTTTTCCAACTTTTTTTGTCCCACATTTCTGAATTTCTGTGCAAGACCATTTCTCTGTAGACATACCCTACAGATAATATGTATTTATTTGATATAATCTCAATTACCTTTGCCAAAACAAAACAAAAACATTCTTCTAATTATATAATGTTGTATTGTATGTTACATTCTGTTTTCTTGCAGTGTGTTTGATTTTCTGGCCAGGACTGATGCTGTCAACTGCCAACACAACCAGCCGCAACTGGTTTCAACCAGTTTGGCCCAGCAGTCTGCCCTATGGTTCATGTATGGTCACAGGTATGTTGCAATAGATTAAAGGGGACCACCAGGCAAGAACAACACATAGTCATATGTTTTGGTACCCTTTTGGGATATCAAATAGATACCCAACATTTTGCAAAGGGTTGTGTAATTCATAAACAAGGCAATTAATTACCACCACTTACGGAACCACTGTTATTTCCTGGTTCCATACGGGCCAAACATTTGTGAGTGCGCCAATGCTATTCACGCGTACGTTTGGAGACAATAGAATCCCGGACGATTCGTTCGCTCTGGACAAAGTAGTCTTCGTACAAATATGCAGACCCATGAACGCATGCTTTAGAATGGTTATGCGTTTTCCAATTTTTTTTTTTTTTTTCCTGAAAACATATTTGTGTGAACTTGTTGATGGAATGGACTACTAAAGATGTTACCTTTCATTTATAAGAATATTATTTTTGGGTGGTGGTACCCTTTAAAGGAATGTATTAACCTTGTTGATATACATGTGCAAAAAACTAATGAAGGGTTGATAGCATCCATTTGGTATTTCTGTGATCTGATTATGTCCACACTGAGTGATGTGTGAAAATCCCATGGTAAATGAATGTCATATGATCGAATAATGAGCGGAAATGCAAAGAGATATTTTCGAACCCATTGCTCTAACTTTGTACACAGTTGAAAATCTCCCAGGGAGACTCAAATCCGTAAACTTCAATCATCATAAGCAATCAGGGGGGTGTTTCGCAAAGATCCTAAGTTGATCTTAGCACTAAGATGGTCTTAAATATTATGGAAAGCCATTAGTGTCTTGAAACAGTTTTGTAAAAGTTATGTTGAAATGCATAAAATGTTAATTCAAATCATATATCAAAGAGATTCATGATCTTCACATAAAATTCATGAAATTTGTTTGATAATTATAAAATAATATATGATTTGAATCAACATTTTATGCATTTCAACACAACTTTTACAAAACTGTTTCAATACACTAATGGCTTTCCATAATATTTAAGACCATCTTAGTGCTAAGATCAACTTAGGATCTCTGTGAAACACCCCCAGGCTTCTATTGGTAATACAAATATGAGGTATGTGAGAGGTGCTAGAGCTCTAAGTAAGTTTTGTGGTTTTTGACAATGTTACTAGATCCCTTCATCCATTTAAAGGAATGTCATGAAATCCAAATTCATACCTCTTATTCATTGACCTGACAATTTTTGTTTGTATCTTTACATAGCTCCTTCTTTTATTGATCATTTATTTTTTCAGGAGAATGTCATCGCTATGTGACCAGCTACTGCTGAACGTGTTTAGTAGCAGGAATGCCAACAATCACAGCACGTCGGTGGACAGCGAGTCGTTCTGTATCGCCATCTGTAACCAGGCCAGGCAGCATGCAGACAGCGGCAAATTCAACATGGCCGCCGAGATTCTCAAGTTTGCCAAGACAAGATTTCCACCGCTCACCACCCATTCCAAGGTAGATATTCCATTGTTTGGAAGGAAATACAGAACTGAATATAAATAGAGACCCAAATTAGTGACATCACATTCTTTGGTTGAACTAAAAATAGCAAAGAAAAATTGGGCTTCCCCAGCTTCTGACCAACACGGGCATTAAAAACTAAGGAGTTTTAGGGACGAATCAGCCATCACAGAAAGCTTTTTTAGCTCAGTCGGTTAGCGCACCGGTCTAGAGAGCCGGACGTCTCGGGTTCCGGGGAAGCCCAATTTTCTTTTCTCATTTTTCATTTATGCCAAATACTTCTGATCAGTTTCCCTATGTTTGAAATGACATTCTTTGGTTATAACAATTTAATGGTTCTAAGAAAACTTCTCTTTTCATTTGGGCTTTTGGTATGTGGGTTGGATCCATTCGGGGGCTCTTTTGGGCATTTCGGGGGCGAATTCGCCCGCCGCCCCCGTGTATTTTTTTCACTGGTTGGATCTGGGCTATGGTCACAGTATAGATGTAGCGATATTCTTTTAAAATGTTCTCTTTTCTTTAAAAAAATTAATACGGAACTTGCAAATAGTTACATCATCAAATCTGTGTAGGTTTAGATTAAGCACATTTTATTTCATATTGTTATAATCTTTTTTTTCCTCTCCAGATTTGGCAGCAGTGCGAGCATGAGATAGCATTCCAGAGGGCGCTATTCAAGGTTGACTGGACGTGGGCCCAGGAATCCATCAACAACCTGGCTGCCATCGACAACTACTCTCTGGATCTAAGGTACGAGGCATTCCCCATTTTGTGTCCATTTATGTTGCCAATTTTTTGTTCAGTAAGCAAAAATGCCAGCGATTGGCTTCCTTTTAATAAACCTGTTTAAAGATGACTGGATGTGGGCCCAAGAATCCATAAACAACCTGGCGGCCATTAACAAATACTCTCTGGATCTAAGGTACGAGGCGTTCCATCTTGTGTCCAGTTATGTTGCCAATTCAGTTTTTGTTTTAATCTGCTGCTATGTTAGTGGTTAAATATCACTTTGCATTTTCACTCACTGCTTAGCTGCATAACATCCATTTAACATGGTATGTTCACACATCGATCGGTGGACACATCAGCACAACCATACACATTTTATCAACCATTCATCATTTGTTGTTGTTGATTAGTTGGTTTTTTAAGGAAAATACATTACTTAAGCTTTGTTAGTCAACAAAATTACTAGATCCCTTTAAAGAGATTTTCCATGTTTTTCTTTTATTTTCATATTTTAGGCGAGGCGTCTTGCTAGCCAGCAAGGGGGAGCGTAACAAAGCACTGGATATGCTGCGGGCGGTGATTGTCAAGTGTCGGGATAAACAACATGGCTACACTACAGAACTGTATGCCAAGTAAGCTATCAACATAACAAAATCCTGTACTCTGTTTTTGTCTTATACATTTGTTTTGTTTCTATGGCTGTTAACATTTTGAGAATGACAGTATATTCAAAAGAAGATAGAAAATAGAGTATGGAACAATTGTTCATCTTTGATAATCTGTTACCAGATCGTAGTTAACGATAACTTGATCTGATGAGGTCTTCTCATTTCTATCATCATTATTGTTGTCATTGTCATCATCGCCTTAAACATCATTAGCATCACCACCATCATTGTCGTCGTCGTCCTCATCAACAACATCATCATAATCATTGTCCTTGTCGTCGTCATCATCATCCTAATCATCATCACCATTATCATCATCATCAACATCATTATCATTATTGCCACACCATAATCATTGTCATCATCCTCATCATTATCATCATCATAATTATTGTCATTATGATATCATCATCATCATCATCATCATTGGGCAATTCCAAGCAAACATTGACATAAGCACCCATTTTTCAAATTCGTCGAATCATAACATATTTGGTATCAAATTAAAGCTTAAAGATTAAACTATTCAGAAATGCATTTTGTTCAAACAATTTTTTGGCGTAAACTATTATTTCATAGGAATTAATTAGCATAAATTAATTTTCAATTATTTTCACAAAATATACTTGTAAATATTAAGCTTAAAAGAGCTGCAAAAATAGGTTTTCATAAAATTTTCTTTCAGTGTTGGTAAGAACATTACTTCAATTTATCAGATAAATATCTATTTCGGCATTTTCGCTCTTTGTTCTACTTCAGTGACTGTTTCATTTATAGTCATCTATATGTCACGCTGTTACCCTAAAAACAGGTATTTTTAATATTTCTGGAAAAATATGAATGGGAATGAAATTATTTTTTGTTTCTTCTTCATTCACCCATAGGGCTATATTATGGATGCTAAATAGCAGCATTATCTTTTACCACTAATTAATCTAAGCAATATCAATTTGGTCACGCTGTTACTTTTTGGGTAACAGCGTGACGCAACCTACTTTTTTTTTGCAATATCTCAAGAATCGTTGGATGGATTCTGTTCAAACTTTGTACAAGACAAGTATTCAGAGGTATGGATTATCTGATACATTATGGGGCCATGAGGTCAAAGTTCAAAGGTCACAGCTAATTAATATGCAAAAAATATATTATTCTCAAGATATTTCAAGAATCCTTGAAGGATGACATGATAATTAATACTGGTATGCGTTCAGTGAAGTAGATGACCTGATTATAGAATTTGGTCATGGGGTCAAAGGTCAACAGGTCAAATTATTGTAGTTTATTTTTTATCTCACAAAAAAATGCCAGAATTAATGTTAGAAAGAGTACTGTAGATAAAAGAAAATTCTATGAAAATGTTTGGAGCACAGGTCAAAGGTCACTCGGATAATTACCAATTCAAACACAAAAACTTACTGACATTGAAATCATGTTACATGAAACAAATCACTTGTAGATATGCACTGTGCCACATAAAATTAAACATTTGTATGCTAATTTGAGAAATAAGGTCAAAGGTCAGATGTCAAAGGTCTAATATTTCATTGTTGCAATTAAGTTTGTATTTTGGGTTTGATATTTGATGGTTCCTCAAACTAAATTCTGAAAAAGATAAGAATTTCAGTTTTGTCCAAAAAATTTTTTGATCAATAGAGGGCGCTAGGCTGCAAATTTGTGTCATGCGAACCATCATTTCAGAGCATCTGGGTTATATTACCCATTCATCTAGTTCTGTATAGATTCTGGATGACTACATCAAAATTATATAATCTTATTCATCTCATCAATATCTCCCATATATATAACATGTACAATTCAGAGGTCACGCTGTTACCGTCACGCTGTTACCGTGCACAGATACGTTTATGATATCATATTTACTATGAACATTGGATTTTTTCTACATTTTTATTTGGATGTTCTAGCTTGATGTCTAGTACAAAGAATCAATGTGACAAAATTGCAAAATGTTCCTGTAGTTCACAGAGTTTGCTTAGTTTCTTACCATGTAAGAAACCCATGTCTTTTTGCCGTCACGCTGTTACTGCAGATATTGATATTCATAATTCATAATTTAGTGGGAATTTTGATTTTCTTTCCTATTGTAAATAATTAGTAGGATAGTGGTAACAGATGCATATCAAAATTTGGTTCTGGAGATTTTTATTTTGTAAGTTATTTAGACTTTCACCGTGAGAAACACCCTCCTACCGTCACGCTGTTACCTTGGAATTGCCCCATTGTCATCACCATAATCATCATCATCTTCATTATCATAATCATCATCATCACTGATCTGTCTCTCTGATCTTCCGTTGCCAGGTCGTTGCTAGCGATTGCTCAGCTCCACATCCTGTCAGACGAGGTCTCGGAGAGCATCACTCATCTTCAGGAGGCTTGGTCTCTCTGCCACTACCACCATCTCACATACTTGGCTGCCATGACGACTGCTCACCTCGCCCAGACCCAGGTATCTTGACAGTCTCTCTTTAAATGTTCTGGTTCAACTGACTTTCAGGGCCCCATAACATGAAATTCATGATTTATTGTACGTCTAATAGATTGATTGTGCAATTTATCAATTGATTGCAAATCTTTATTTTACAGGGCCCTGGTGGGTGTTGCATAAAGCATTGCGATTAATCGCAAAGTTGTGATTGATTGCTAATCAGAAAACATGCGCACCTGTGCCAATCAGATTTGCGCATTTAGGCGCGTATCTTCCTGTTGTGTATATTCCTGTTGTGTTTATTATGAAAGAAATATAATTATATCCTGACATGTTTGTAAATGTTGCTGCTCAAAAAACAACAATATTTAGGTGAAACTATGTTCTCGTTATTTTGCTTTCAATAAAGTTCATGCTTGATTTGTTTCACATGAAACTAATAACCATTAGATTTAAAAGTCAAAGACAATGTGAAAAGTAATGTAATAATAATAATAATAGGTTTGATTTTATAGCGCCTAATATGATACAATATAATCTCTAAGCGCTATACACTATTATTACCCGGTCATAGCACAGCGCTATACACTTTTATTACCCTGGTCATACCCCAGCCGTACACATTGTGTGTACCATCTCCACTCCCTGGGGAGCGTTCCCTCCAAGCAGCTCATGGCATTCTTGACTGGTTCCAAAAATCCTAGGGCTGAGAGCTATGGATAACATAATCAAATGGTCTTTCATGAGTTCGCAAATTTTTGTGATGGCAACAATCTTTCTTATATGTGACCGGCTATAGCAAAACCCTGCACTTGTTGGTAAAAATCAACATATAGATTTTTATACTATAAGAAAGGCCTCATCACAAGCTTTCATTTGATCCTTTTTTCAACAAATTGGTCAATAATTGGCGAAGATATGATTGTTTCAATTTTACAATCATAAGTATTTTACACACATTATTTTAACTTAAACTGCCCATTTCTTCAAAACATGAATTACTGACAGGGTGCAGGGTGTTGCTATGGCCAGTCACATATATTTAAGAATTTATCTTTATCATAACAAGTGCAGGGTTTTGCTATAACCGGTCACATATATTTAAGAATTTATCTTTATAATTTGTTTGTTTTTTTCTTCAGATTCTGCAGTCGATGCCGAATCATGCCATGGTTCTGCTAAGCAGCGTTCTTCCCACCGTGTTGACCAGTGGATCTCTGTACGACCAGTGCTGCGTCCAGTTCCTCATGGCCAGGTGCCAGTGCCACCTTGCCTGCGATGGCGACGATGAGAACACAACACGCAAAACATGTGAGTCTTGAGAATAATTATTGATTGGTATGGTTTGGCCTATTTGACCGTTGATCTCTGGTCAACTAGTTTTGTGTGCATTATTCTCTTCTGGCCAGCTGGCAGTGCCACCTTGCCTGCGATAGCAACAATGACAAGATGACTTTCAAAACATGCGAGTCTGAGAATGATAATTGATATTTGTATGGTTTTGACCGTTTGACTGTCCGTCCTGTTGATATACTCTTGGATCTTTGACCTACATCTACAATACTGTAAAGCGCTTAGAGATGATTATCAATCATATTAGGCGCTATATAAATCGCAAATATTATTATTATTATTATATGTTATGTTTTAGATTGAAAATTATGAAATCATTTTCTAGATTTCCTTAGTTTTAGTATTGCTGACCACTGTCCAGCTACTGAACCAGGTGGCCGAAGAATTTAGGACACTCTAGAGGCGGAATGGAAGGCCAGCAATGTCAACTTTGCTCACTTTTGTCACATCAACATGTACATGTATATAAATCAATACTGTTATCTATAACCTATGTCATGTTTGCGATTTAAAAGTATGAAATTATTCTCTAAATTTCTTTTGTTTTAGTATTTCTGACCACTGTCCATTTACTGAACCAGGTGGCCAAAGAATTCAGGAGTATAGGGGCGGAATGGAAGGCCAGCGATGTCATCTTTACTCACTTTTGTCACATCAACATGTACATGTATATAAACCAATACTGTTATCTATAACCTATGTCATGTTTGCGATTTAAAAGTATGAAATTATTCTCTAAATTGTTTTTGTTTTAGTATTGCTGACCACTGTCCAGCTACTGAACCAGGTGGCCGAAGAATTTAGGACACTCTAGTGGCAGAATGGAAGGCCAACGATGTCATCTTTATTAAACTTTTGTCACATCAGCATGTATTTAAAACAAAATTTATAATCTATGTTATGTTTCAGATAAGAAACTAGAAAGGAACAAATTATTTTCTAAATTTGTTTTGTTTTAGTATTGCTGACCACTGTCCAGCTACTGAACCAGGTGGCTGAAGAATTCAGGACGCTAGGGGAGGATGGAAAGCCAACGATGTCATCTTTACTCACTTATGTCACATCAACATGTACATGTATATAAATCAATACTGTTATCTATAACCTATGTCATGTTTGCGATTTAAAAGTATGAAATTATTCTCTAAATTTCTTTTGTTTTAGTATTGCTGACCACAGTCCAGCTACTGAACCAGGTGGCCGAAGAATTTAGGACACTCTAGTGGCAGAATGGAAGGCCAACGATGTCATCTTTATTAAACTTTTGTCACATCAGCATACAATTATTTAAAACAAAATTTATAATCTATGTTATGTTTCAGATAAGAACCTAGAAAGTAAACAATTATTTTCTAAATTGTTTTTGTTTTAGTATTGCTGACCACTGTCCAGCTGCTGAACCAAGTGGCTGAAGGATTCAGGACTCTAGGGGCGGAATGCAAGGTCAAAGATGTGGCATACCTTCAGGTGAGCTTGATAGAACTTTGCTTCGTTTGTTTGAAAGTTGGGTGTGTGTTCTTTGCATGTTCAGCCAAACCTGTCTATAAAGACCACCCAAGGGAGACCGGCTATAGCAAAAACCTATAGCAAAACCAAATCAAAATGTAGATTTTCATACCATTACAAAGGCATCATCACAAGATTTCATTTGATGCTTTGTTCTAACTAATTGGTCAATAATTGGCGAAGATATGATTGTTTCAATTTTACGATCATAGCTCTTTTACACACATTGTGTGAACTTAAGATGCCCATTTCTTCAAAACATGAATTACTGACAAGTGCCAGGTTTTTGCTATAGCCGGTCACATATGTTGGTCTCTATGGACAGGTTCATTAACATGCAAACTGCTTTCAATAGAATTGAGACTAATGGTCATTATGGACAGGTGGTCTTTACATACAGGAGGTCAATGAAGCAGGTTTTACTGTATTTGATTACATATTTGTGAATATAATGTTTGTGTTTGGTCAAGTTTAAATATTGAAGGCTACATACAGGTAAGTTTTATATTATTTTGAAATACGTTTGTATGTAATTTTGTTTTACTGTTTGTTTATGTGTGATTATCAACTCAAATATGTGGGATACCTATATGTATCATCAATAATAATAGGGCATTTCATAACTCTTGAGAAATATTATGCAGTTTACATACAAATTATTATTTTTAATCGCATTTATAACTAAATACACATTGAGAATTGAATTATAGAGCATATTTGAGGTGTTTGTGGTTTAGCTTGTGATAGTCAATGAAGTTGCGTACTAATACATGAATTCTTACTTGATGCATTATGTTTGTGTTTGTTTTTGTGCGTGTGGGTGTGGTTGCTTTGTGCGTGCATGTTTATGTGTGGTTGTAGCAATGGGGGTAATGATAGATTGGAGACTAGCGCCCCCTTGTGGTGCTGTCGTGCCAACTTCTGGACAGTCTTGTAGTAGAACAATTTTCCTTCACTCTACCTCTCATAACCTATGTATACATGTACGTATGTTTGTATACATAAGTATCAATATTTTACTTTGTGTATGTTAATCAATGCCATATTTTGTATCTTAAGATTGTATTAACATGTGCAATGATGTGATTGCAATAGTAAATATTCAACATTAAATGTTGGGGAGGGGGGAAGTATCCCATTAAATTTTTAAAAATCGCTCAAATAAAGTTTTTAAAAAGGATGTCCTAGGTTTTCCTTATAAACTATGGCAGTCCGTGGTTATAAATGGCCATGTAATAGAAACATAAGGCATACACATGATTTATGATTATTTTTTTTTAGTTTCTCTGTGTTTTGCCTAGATCAAGATCATACTTAGGATTTAATACACAGGCCTTTTCTTATCTCTCAAAGTTGCAGAACAGTATGTTCTACAATCCATTTCTTTTCTAAATGTTTATATTTTTTCCAAGTTTTGTTATAAGATAATAATTTAAGTGACTGTATGAGTGACTGTAGGAGGAGATAAATAAAGAAAGAACTTTCTCTTTCCATTCATCCATTTATTTATGAATTAAATTGTTTGAAAATTTGAGATGTTTATGGGGTACTCTTTCAAGGGCCACATTTTCTTTTCTCTGGCTTTATAGTTCTGTGTTGAATTCTTTCCCATTGTAAGGTCTTTAAAGACCATATTCTGATTCTACTTGCAATCCTTGGGCATTTATTTGTCACCAGCATGATACAAAGAAAATCATCCTAATCAGACATTGTTGGGGACCGTATTAAGAAGAAGAGGATTATATCATTTAAAATCTCTTTTGAGAGCCTTTCTTCCATATTAAATCCAGGTCTACATTTCTGTTTGGCTTTTTAGTTTTGTATTTAATAGCTTCTTTCTTATTGTAAGTTTTTTTGAGGAGCAGACCTTCTGTTGGGCATTTATGTTTACTTTATGAATCAAATTATGTAGTGCCGGCCCCAGCATGATCAAAGAAAATAATCCTAATCTTCAATTGAGGGGGATAGCGTAAAAAGAAGAAGACACACATGATATCCACTAAGATTCTTTTTTTAAACCAGTCTTTAATTTGTATGTGCAGGTCAGTAAATGGTTGTTGTTGGCTTTTTAGTTTTATGGTGAATTCTTCTTCATTGTTTAATAAGTCTATAAGATTCTACTTGTTGGGCAATCTAATTTTGTAGTGACCACCATGATAAAAGAAAATAATCCTAATCTGACGTTGAGAGGTTGCTATGAAGAAGAGAAATGGGCCGGCTTCAAAGCATACCGGTAGTTGAAGAGCCAGTTTTCTATCTTCAGCTCCACATTTTCTTTTTGTCATTTTAGTTTTACATGTATTTTGAATTCTTACTTTAAATTATTGTAAGGTCTTTAAGGAGCAGATTTAGGGGTCTGTCAGGCATTTATAGTATGCTTCACAACAATATTAAGAAGACAACAATTTATTTCAGTCTTTTGAGAGCCAGTGTTCCATATTATATCCAGGTCCACATTTCTGTTTGGCTTTTTAATTTGGCATTGAATTCTTTCCCAGTGCTCATCTTTAAAGTGGTATTCCGGGCCTGATAAAACCATTCGTTATTTGAATAAGCAGAATAAGAGGCATAATTGGTGAAAATTTGATCAAAATCAGACAAGAAACACTGGAGTTATACCTATTTGAACATCATGTAGTAATGAGCGATCGTTTCAAAATTGCCGCCATATGCAACATCATTGACGAGCAACTCGCCATGACTTTAGTACATGAAAATACACTTATTTCTCATTTTCGCTGCTAAAAATTAAATTTTCTCTGCTTGTTTTCACGAATTCATAGAAGAATATCGATGGGCCAACCTCTTTGGAATTTGTAAGCTCATAAATTTGCTTTGTTATTAAGAAAATTTAAATTTTGTAACATTTCAATGTAGAAGTCAAAATGGCTGCAGCTCGCAAGTGACGTCACGATCGATAGCAATTGCGAACGATACTAAAAATCGGAGCAAAGTTCATCATGTCATAACTTTTTTATTGCTCTACCGTTTTGGCTCAGATTTTCGATCATGATTCTTCATATTCACTTCATTTTATAGCAAACAGCACATTTCTGGGGTGGAATTCCCCTTTAAGGAGCATACTGATTCTTAATTGTTGGGCAACAGTTTTGAGAAGACCTTTCATCTTTGTAATTTAGCTTCTCATTGTGTTAAAGAGTTCTAGACTCTCCACTGAAGTTTGAATTGTTAGTAAAAAAATCAATATTTCAAGTAAGCTGTAGTACTTCAGATGAAAATGGGGATTGTAACTCCTAATCTGACATTGAGTGGGTACTGTAGGTGTATTAAGCTTCTTATGAGAAATCTATCTCCAAAATAATGCTATAATAGTATAAAATAAGTATATCCTAGTCATGTTTTGGGGCTTTCTTTTAAGAGTTCTATACTTTCCACTGAATTTGGAATTGTCAATACAAATCAATATTTCAGATGAAAAGAGAGATTATCCTAATCTGACATTGAGTGGGCATAAGTATTAAATCTTCTTTTGGAAGTCATTAGACTGCAACTACACTGAATATGTGGTCCTGTTTTGGGCTTTGTAGACAAGTGTTGATATGGATTTTATCACAGGAGTTATAAAGTTTCCAACCTTTTGTGGAAGGGGTTTATGAAAGCATCAGCCAGTTCAGATGTTCAGAGTAGGTCTTGTCATTTATCTTATTGCGGTTTAATCATGTTTTCTTAAACCCCTTTTTAATTGGAGAACGTGTTTTCTACCTCGCTTTTACCCGAGTGAGATTTCCATAAAAACAGTAGGAGGTCATGTCGTAAAACACGCAGTGAGAGGTTGTGCAGCATTTTTAATCAAAAATGTTTCTCCGAGTCACACGGGTAGGTTACTATAGCAACCGCACCTCTCTCATCATGCGACCAGCTGGCGTGACATGTGCTAATCGGCGCGCGCTGGTATACGTAGCGCGGGAAATTTTGACGGTCAATTCATATCGGTTATATACAACAGGCAATCGGGAGCGCAATTGTCAGTCTACTATAGTCACGCTAGTTTTTTTTTCGCTGCATAATTATAGCGCATGTAATAATATTATACCGGTTTATATTCCTTACACGTACGGTACGAATCTATTATTCTTCAATCCGACTTCAAACTTCAACAGTAATCATGGATTTGCGGTGGGTAGCCATAATGCTACTGTTCCGTGCAATTCACAGCATGCAAACTTGTTCCAATTTTTATATTCATAGTATTATAACTTGTATTATTTGGGCAAATTTAAGACTAAAATTAGGAGTATGTGGAATAATGTTTGTGTGTGAACTTACAGCAGTTTAAATTGGCAACCTTGTTTACAAGAGTACCACATGTTCCCGATCCAAAACGCGATCGCTGCAATGTTTACATTTTTACGGCCATGACGTCATCTACCCGGGTAACGTTCTGCGCGCTTTTTAATACAATGTTTATCAGCTTAACATCCTGACAACGTCCTGACGTTACCTCGCTATTACCCTAGCCCGACTAGGTCGAATCCTACCGCGCTGTTGTCAGGACGTTACCTCGATTGGACCTTTTTAATACAAACGCGGTAGAATGTCTTCCTGACAACGTCCGGACGTTACCGCGACTTTTTTCCTCAATTAAAAAGGGGTTTTAGAAACTAATCCTGTCAGCCCAGCCCATGAAGAGGTGGCTTTAGAACTAATGCTTATAGTACATAAACCTGGTCATGTTGTTGGCTTTCTTGTGAGGGTTCCTACCACTGAATTTTGAATTGTCAATCAAAATCAATATTTCAGATTAAAAGACACGATTACCCTAATCTGACATCCAGTGGTCAAGGGTATTTAAGCTTCTTTTGGAAGTCATTCTACAAATAAACTGAATATCATGTGGTCATGTTCTGGACTTTGTAGACAAGTGTTTGTATTGATTTTTGATCCCAGGAATGATAGAATACTGTTATGTTTCATACCTTTAGTGGCAGGGGTTATGAAAGCATCAGCTGGATCAGACATTGAGTGGAGATCTTATTATTATTTTGTTTGTATTCTCATGTTAGGAAACTAATCCTGTCAGCCCTGCCCATGAAGAGGTGGCTTTAGAAGCCATTGAATTCTGACTGCCTAGATGAGAATAGGATGGTTAATATGGATAATCCTTTACCTAAGTTGAAGGATGGGGTGTTGGTGTGGTATATATACTATGGAATCAATCCTTTGTGACTGTGGGAATTTGCCTTTCAATCATTCATGGGTGAAAACTCCATTTTGGCCCTTTTCTTTGTGAGCTTGAACATGGCTATTTTAATAGGAACCAATCTTTTAACTTTCCCAAGCCATAAAAGGGGGCATATATGCTAAATAATATTATGAAAAGACTTTGTACACTTGTATTCCACTGTAGGTTTGAGTAATGAAAGGGTTAACTTGAAGCAGGAGTGTGTTGCAAAACTCCTGGCAATGTGCTAAAGCCCCTTTCACACCGGACCTGCGTAGAGTTGCGTAGTGTTGCGTACAGAGTACGCCGAAATAGGCTGCGTATTCGTGAACAAAAAACATTCTTCGGCAATTAACGCTCGTAGGAGCCGCGAGTAGATGTTTCGTCGGACTGGCGTGTGAGGGAAGCGTACTATTGCGTAGGCTTGGCGTACAGTAGCGTAGTGTTGCGTAGACTTGCGTTGGCATGACGTACAGTAGCGTAGTGTTGCGTAGACTTGCGTTGGCATGACGTACAGTAGCGTAGTGTTGCGTAGACTTGCGTACTTTCTGCGTTCAGTGTCTACGCAGACAGTACGCGAAAAAAATTAAACATGTTTAATTTTTTGCGTCCATCTCGCGTACCCCTCATGCGTACCTCAGCGTATAGTTGCGTAAGAAAAGCGTAGGGCAACGTACACTTGGCGTAGTCGGTACGCATCACTACGCAACTCTATGCAGGGCCCGGTGTGAAACCCCCTTTACACTTGAACTTCTTTGTCATAAGTCCTGGGGCCAAGTGTATTGAATCAATCGATATACTACCTAGCAATTGATCCGGTTGTTAATCTGTAGACAATCTTCAAGTGATCCCTAAATAGCTAGCTCCGTGAGAACTACAAAATGCCTTATTTTAGCCTGGGGGTGTTGCATAGCAAAGTTGCAATTAATCGCAAGTCAGAAAATATGCGCATTTGAACCAATCAGATTTTCGTATTTAGCCGCATTTTCTGACTTGTGATTGATCACAACTTTTGATGCAACACCCCCCTAGGGTACCATAATATTGCATATAATCTAAATACCTACATGTGGTTTGATTTGGTTAACCCGTTGAGGACGAATTGATTTTGGTATAACACGCATTCTCCATAGACTCAAGCCCGAATATTTTCGGGACCAGTCCTCAACGGGTTAATTGATGACATATCATAAATATCAAACACTGGCATATATTTGCCGATTTTAATTTAAGGGGACACCCCCCCCCCCCCCCCCCCCCCACAAACAAAACTGCAGATGTAGGCCAAGTAAATACAGGTTTAATCATTTAAATGCACAATTCCCTCAGGCAGCGCTGCCCTCGGGGAAGATGATTTATCTAATGGAGTGGTTCTGTGAATTTCTAGGGCTCTGTTGGGCATTTCAGATGATTAAATACCCTTAAATCATGGGTGTATTATTTCACAGCCGCAAAACCAATTTGTGCTTCATTCTCCACACCATATATTACATAGAAAGACTAAATAGTTTGACTCTCGGTTTAGGGACATGCATGCTTAAAAAGGCCTGTTTAAAGAACACAAAATTAACAATTTTACAAAGAAACAAACGGCTTTCCATAATTTTTAAGTCAAACTTAGTGTTAGTTAAGTTTGACTTAAGATCTTTGTTAAACACCCTCTAGGCCTCTAGATTCGACCATGGCACTCAAGAGGTTTAAGGGTTAATTGGGAGTAGAATTTTGACCCCTAGCATCCAGGGAAATAAATTAAATTACCGTTTTTTCAGGGGCTACCTTTTAAGCTTGTCTGAATGAAAAAAGCAATCAAAAATTTGTATTGTGCATTGAACTCTATGCAAATTTATGGGGGCTATTTTATGCTTTTCGGGGCTCTTTATGGCATTTTGGGGGCAAATTCGCCCCGAGCCCCTGTGTATTTTTTCCCTCTGATAACATCAGAACAGTCACTTGTATTAATCAGAGACTTCCCTTGAGATAATGCTGTTGTCGCGCAAGTAAAACAATGTCCCATTATCATTGATTTTTGGCCTCTGCAGAAAGTCAGGTGACATGATTTGTTTGGCGTAGTCACATGATTCATATGACTCACTCCCTATGGGTGGTAAAGAAATTTTTTGTTTCCACAATTTTAAAGCCGATATGGAGCACTTGTAGTATAGCAAGGTGTTGTATTACCAGACATGCAATTTCACATAGGAAAAATGTTCGAATTTTGAAAGTTGAATTTGACAGTCGGCATTTATAACGGAGGATAATAAATGGATGTTCAGCAAAAAATGTCCCTCATTTCCCGAAGAAAATAAGCATCCTGAGGGGTTTTACGCGCGTTTTGCCGCGCACCTGTGGCAGGGCGCGTGTCAATGATATTCCCATGCAAAACATTCACGTTCGGTAATACAACACAAAATTTTGCGTCGGGAAGAGGCTTCTTTTTTGGAAGGGTTTACAAGAACGTTGATTTGGAGAAAAATTAGTAAATTCTTGAAGATATTTTACATCAAATGTGTTCTTTATGAGTTTATGCAGCTGCTCGTATAATTTCCACTTATGCATCTAATGTTTGTTTTGTGCTGTCAAACTATCGGTATCCGGTAATAGGACACAGTATGATATAAGTTAATGCAAACAGAAATGGCCTCAAACCCATTGTCATTGAATATCAGTGAAAACAATAATTATGGGAGTTGAACTTAAAGTCAATTCAGCTCCCATAATGCTAAAAAGGAACCCCTGTAAATGTGTATCAAGAGTTCAATGCCAAACAAATTACATAGTGTTCTTTTAATGCAGGAGAGCTTGAAAAGCAGCCCCAAAATTTGTTTTTATTTCTTATTTCAACCACTGTTCAAGTTCACCATGTACTTACACAGGTGATCAGACAGGTCAGTGTGAAATAAACAATGTTGAAAGTCGGATAAAATTTTGTATTCAAGCTTCGAAAAAATGTTTTTGGTAATTATTTCACAAAATATCTTTAAAATGTCCATGTTTGGATGGCAAGGAACAATATGAATCAGGAAATTTCAGACTAACTAGTACCTAAAAGTTCCTTTAAACCAAGTAAGGACCTATATGTTGTCCAAACCAATTTATCTCTCACAATGAACTGATTACATTTTAAGCTCAAGGAGAGAGATAGAACAAAAACATTGACCACACCTCCTGTTTTTGTGTACAGTCAAACTTGTCTTTAATAGCAGCCACCTGTTTATAACAGCCAACCTGCCTATAGTGGCCACCAAAAGTGATCCCTAGCGGAGAAAAACAATGTAATAGAACATGTCTATAGAGGTCATCTGCCTGCAGTGGCCACTTCTTTTGCTTCCCTTGGGTGGTCACTATACACAGGTTTGACTGTTTTTTAGTTTGTTTCTAGAATGAGTAATCTGTTTTGTTTACAAATGAGTTTAAAAGCTAATTAACAATGGACATTAAATCCAAACATATGGCAAATTTGGTGGTTATTCCCAGCATGTTTTGATACCTTTATTGCCGAAAAAAACAACATTGTTTGGGAGAAAAATGATAGTTCAGTACTCAGTAGTGTAGAAGGGCATACAAATTACAGTCCTCTTTAGGACTATCCTAGAAAGAACACGAACAGTCCTTCTCAGGACTCTCCAATCCTCCCTTCTTACACGGTGCACCGCAAACCAACGTATTAAAAGACCAGCTTGCATTCAACAGTGTGAACATGTTTTATACTTACTTTTATCAAATAGAATAGATGACTGTATGACCGTATATAGGCACTTTTAGTCAGTGGCCTGAAAAATAGCATTTATTGTTCTATGCAGGGATCACTTATGGTGGTCACTGTAGCCAGGTTGGCTGCTATAGACAGGTTGCATAATAATTTGTTTTTTCTTCAGGGATCACTTTCGATGACCACTATAGACAGGTTCCAGAGTATTGTTGTTCTATGCAGGCGATCATTACATTTTTATGGTGGCCACTAAAAGCAGGGTTGGCTACGATAGTCAGGTGATTGATACAACAGGTTTGACACTATTTTGTCATTCAAAAGTGTCCATTCCGTTTGTTTGATAACGAGTCCAGAGTAAATTTCCTGATTCTGATGAGAGTTATAACTGTTGTACAACATTATGATAGAGCTCTTGGGGTCAATGCCATGAGAACTAATGAGCGATTGTCTGCAGATAATGTTGTTGTTCTTCTTGGTATTGAATCGTTCCAAGCTTTGGACTATGTTATAGGGAAACAATGTTTCATCAACAGATTTGTTAAAGGGATCTAATAACTTTGTTGATATGTGCACAAACTGACGAAGGGTTGATAAAATGTGTATTTCTGTGATCTAAAAATATATATGTTCATTGAGTGATGTGTGAAAATTCCATAGAAAATGAATATCATAGTATGACTGAGTATTGAGCGAAAATGCAAAGTGATTATCGCTTACTCTTTGCACTGAATTTGTACATGCTTAAAGTTCTCCACTAGAGAATTTCACATCTGACCACTCAATCATATATATCTTTATAAATAACAAAAAGAGAATTTTGGAAAAACCAAAACAGGCCCAGGGTCCATGCTTCTATTGGTAATACAAATATAATGAGGTACATGTTAGAACCGCTTGATCTCGAAGTAAATTTTGTTGATTTTGACATGTTAACCCGTTCACTACGAGATTCTAAAATCCCCATGGACTTTATACATAGCCCACCCGGTTCCCGTAAGCAACGGGTTAATAGATCCCTTTAATAGTGTGTATCAAGGTTTGATTAAAGTGATCCATTAAACTTGTCAAATTTAAGCAAAAAATCAATTGGAGCTTCCACATTTATCTTGCACCTTGTTGCTTGGCTTATGGTATTTAAACAGAAGAAAGAAATGCGTTTTGATTTTTCAAATGTCTCCTTAAGATTATGAAAATATTTATGATTGAATTGAAAAGCATTCCAGAGTGCTTTTCCATTGATAAAATCTGACATCAATGTTCACTCACTTTTTTCACTAGGTAAACAGAGTTCTTTTTCTATGAAACTCACACATCATTCAGAAGAACCTTGTACAATGATATTAGTATATGATTGAAGTCTCAAATATCACTTTCTGAGAACTTTCGGTAGGAAATATACGCGGGCTGAGGGCGATTGGCCCCCTAATTTTCAAAATAGCCCCTTAAATTACCATAGGGTATTATGTGAAATATTTTGTGATATCCATCAGATTGAAAAAGTAGCCCCCTAAAATAAAATTAAAAATTGATTCCTGCATTGTTTAGTGGATCGCTTTAAACAGGGTAATGGATTTAGTCTGTGATGATACAAACAAAAAATGTCAAGGTTGGGTCTATTACTCGGGTGGCTTTTACTATTTGAAGGACAAGTTCAGATTTGTTTGTTTAGTTTTTGATGGAAATAAAAACAAAGAAGAGGTCATATTTGATAGATTTGATTGGAAGTTTTTGTTTTAATGATTATTAATCACCAGATTCACCTCTGTACCTCATGAAACCTAGTACATTTATCTTCCTTTGTTAATGAAAAAAACAAAAACTGTTTAATTATCACGCTCTGTTCACGTTTTGTCTGCCTGGTTTTTGGTTGGTGTTGTTTTTTGCAGCTGTCTCGCACCCTCACAAAATCATTCAATTGTTTTTTTTAAGATTTTTAAAAATTTGAACCTCGATATTTTCCCCCTGATTCAAATTGTTTTGTTAACAATGTATATTCTGGGAAGTACACTACCACCATCAAATGGTCTTTGTGACTCGAGCTTTAAAGATCATTTGTCTTAGTACAAACGGGTGGTCTCAGGTTCAGTTCCCATTAAATCCAGTTTTCCTTTTCTATTCATTTAAAGTGACACAGGTAAAGTGTCTAACTCCACGAAAAATACTTGGAGCTTCCTCGTTTCTCTTCTGCCGTGTTGTTTAGCTTATGGTAAGAGAAGAATAAAATAGGGTTCGGTTTTTTCAAATTTCCCTAATAGTATGAAGATAATTATCATTGAAAATCATTATTTCAAAAGCGTTAGCTAACGGTATTGATAAAAAGTACAATTGACGTCGCTGAATACGTCCTGACAGCACGCGTGAGAAATTTTCCCGACCCACTGAACTTTGAGCCTAGTGTGCGCAAATTCCATGAATTCTGTAGCTGTATACACGGGTGCGGATATCGTCAAGATCAAACGGATGATTTTTACTGCAACAAATCTACAACAGACCATCGGTATTCGGTGATAAAATATGAACTCAGTATTCGTCTTTTCACTAGGTAAACAGTGTTTGTTTTCTTTCAAACTTTCACAAATCTTTCAATTCTATTTTACAATGATATTGATATAGGATTGAAGTCTCAAATGTCAGTTTGTGCAATATCTGACACTTTACACGGATCACTTTAATTTACCATATGGTCTAGACTAGAAATTTATATTAATTTCATTAGCAGAGATGACACCAAATTTGTTTGCTCTGCTGCAGAAGATTGAGTCCTGCATGGCATGACACAGCCTGTTATGATCATATGACCTATTGCTGAAAACAACCTAATTTACCAAAGATAGTTCAAATACAATTCAATATGAAAAACAAACAAACAATCACAAAAAAAAAAAAGATTACTTAAAGCAAAATGAAATAGTAATAGAATAACAATGTTATCTTAATTTGTTATTTCTGCATTTCTAGATCATGGTCGATTTGTACTATTTGTTTTTCTTAATTGGTACGCATTAATCTTGTCCTATCTTAATAATGGGAGTGGGGTTGACTGTTATGCATTCACTACATCAAAGATAATATGCATTGTTTGCCGTAGAGATAATCCGGTTCTATCTGGTTGGTTCTAGGGTCAAGTTATTTATGCCTTCCTAAATTGAGACCTTATACATGAAAAAGAGCAAATCTTCATAGAGATTACCATAGGTGTTATCTTCTGTTTATTACACAATTTTGCACGCCTCTGCTACTGAAACAATAGTGGATATGTCTTGCTTTATTTAGGAATTTGAAGTAAAAACAGATCATTGCAATTGTTGATGGCCCTGAAATCAAAGTTCAATGGCCCCTGAGAACAGAAAATAATCATTCATGCAAATATGAACTTTTGACTTTTGTAATTTTGTTGAGTTGCAGAATAAAACATTTGGTTTTCACCAGAACATTAAAGGGACTTTGTAACATTGTCCAAATCCTCAAAATCCAATTGAATTCTATTGGTTCCCTCATACCTTGTTGTATTCGTATTAACAAAAAAAGCATGGGACAGGTTTTGGTTTTTTCGAATCTCCCTTTCGCTAAAAAGATATTTACGATTGAAGTTTTCAGATGTCAAATTATCCAATGGATCGTCAGAACCATGTACAAAGTGAGTGCAATGAGTTAGTGAATGTCACTTTGCATTTTTGCTCATTACTCGGCCATATAGAGTCCATTTAACCTGAAATTTTCACACAACACCCTGTGGACATATGAGATAACAACAATATACATTGTATCAACTTTTTGCACATGTCAACAAAGTTACTAGATCCCTTTTAAGCCAGTGCTAATGTTGAGCTCTGGGTCGGTGTTCTATTCAATACTTATTGTAATAAAATTATTTCAAACAAATTTATATTTACTTTTCCAAGAATAATTGAATGCCGAGTAAAAGCTGAACTCACTGAAGCCAAAATTTAAAAAAAATACATACATGTATATGTGAACAATTATTTTGGAACATTAATATCAGTATTTGTAAATTTCTGTGTATAAGATATGAAGAATAGGACAGGTAGGTTATAATGCTATGAGACCTACCTGAACAACTGTTGGCAGGGCGGAATAATTATATTGATGTAGGCACACATTATGCAACATCTGTGCCAATTAGCACTTGCAGCACACCAGCGAACATGTAGGTTTGCACTCGAAGCTCAGGGAGGTTTAATAACTGATGGCTGTTGCGTGGCCCATTCAACTTAGTAGCCGAAAACATCTATATTGACCAATATTGTTGAATAAGTATTTAAAAAGGGCTTGTGTGGTAAAATCCGAACCAAAGCATCATTAAATACAGAAATATCGGAAGAAATCCAATGGCGCCCGTGAAATGTATAAATCCACCGCCCGTTCGCACCTGTCCGCGCCGCTAGCGCTGGGCTGGAGATATCGACAAGCCGGGGACAAGCCCGTATAGCGAAGACCATGAGGTCATTTGCACGTAGCGTATGCGTGATTCCGCGTTGGCGGTACGATTTATAGTAAATCAGTTTCATAATCTTGCAAATATATCAATTAGTAGGTGGTTTCCTGGCCAAATTTATATAATCCCATATTAGTAAAATTATATTCTTTCACATGGTTGGTAATAAGAGCATTCATTTCATTTTTGGGGGGTGGGGCGTTTCCCACTACTGTTATTCACCTTTAATTACATTTGTTATTAACAGCACGAGACAAGATCAATAAACAGTCAAATGTTTTATTTGTAATGTGTAATGTTACGTAATGTTATGTAATAGTCTACAGGTCTTGCCAGGTACTCAGTAATAGCACGTGTTTAGTGCTCTTAAAGGGATCTAGTAACTTTGTTGACATGTGCAAAAAGCGATGAGTGGTTGATACAATTATATTGTTGTTATCTGATATGTCCGCCGGGTGTTGTGTGAAAATTTCAAGTTGGCCGAGTAATGAGCAAAAATGCAAAGTGACATTCACTAACTCATTGCACTCACTTTGTACACGGTTTCGAAGATCCAGTGGATAATTTGACATCTGAACACTTCAATCGTAAATATCTTTTTAACGAAAGGGAAATTTGAAAAACCGTAAACCTGTCCCATGCTTTTTTTGGTTAATAAGAATACAACAAGGTATGAGGGAACCGCTAGAATTTCAATTGGATTTTGAGGATTTGGAAAATGTTACTAAGTCCCTTTAATATCAGTATTTGTAAATAAGCTGTGTATAAGATATGAAGAATACGACAGGTAGGTTATAATGCTATGAGACCTACCTGAACAACTGTAGGCAGGGCTAAATAATTATATTGATGTAGGCACACATTATGCAACATATGTGCCAATTAGCACATGCAGCATAAAGATTTGCACTCGGAGCTCAGAGAGGCTGTTGCATGGCCCATTTAAATAAATGACATTTGTTATTAACAGCACGAGACAAGATCAATAAACAGTCAAATGTTTTATTTGTAATGTGTAATGTTACGTCATGTTATGTAATAGTCTACAGGTCTTGCCAGGTACTCAGTAATAGCACATGTTATGCTTTGATTGAAAATCACTTTCAAACATGCATTTTTTTTTGTATATTTGAAAGTCACATAAGGTGAGAGAGAGGTGATAATTAATTGCATCTAGATTCATTTAAGTAATTTTTCACAAGGCTAGATGTGAAATGGGTTACACCAATTTTATCCTCCTTGCTATTTCGGCAAAATATTTAATTTGAACTAAAAGCAAATCATTCTAATTTAGAAATGTAGCGTCATTAGATAATATTGACATATTATCTTGTAAATGGTAAGAATATCAAAGAAATGTTCATAGGAAGTTGTCCCTTGCATTTAGTGCAGCTGTGCTAAATTCTTGCTTTAGCCCTTCAAGACGGGTTTGATTTTGTTATGTCAAACAGCTAGCACTAGCAGCAGAGTACTCAAAATATCATCTTTCTATTGAGAGTTAGCACCAGGGCAATTCCATAAATTTGGACGTACATTTCACACACTTCAATTAGGTACTAAAGAAGAAGTTAATGTAAATTATAAGATTTTATGTGATCAATAGATTGCTAATGATGAGTAGAAAATAATAAAATGACTTATTCAGATTTTACCACCATAATGACCTTGTACCGATTAAAAAACACTGCCTGGTCGGACGTACGCAGAGAAAATGATTTTTCTGACAAGAGGATTTTAAATGGAAAACTCTGTGAAGTTTATCATTTTTTGGGGCCAAATCATCTATTACCATTTGGATTAGATTTGAAATGATGGGAAATATTTTTTAAAATAATATTTTCCCTTCGAAGCATGGAATATTTACGTTTTATTTTCGTGTTGGACGTACAATGTCGGACGTACAAGACTGCCGTGTCGGACGTACATGTGTTATACAAATGCAAGTCTACTTGCTGTTGAAATATTTGCTGTAAATAGACACTTTAAGTCATAATTAGTAACTAATGTTGTCTTAAATGGTAGATCTAAACATATGTTATCACTGTACCATTAAATTATGGCAGTATAATACAAATAAAAACATAATTAATCTTCACTAACATGAATATGCACTGATGGGACTACATGAACTAGATTTATAATGTAAATTTGAAGTTTAGGGTTGATTTTTCATCACAAAATGTATGTTTCTTGTTCTTTCCTACTAAAAAAATTGTAAAATGGCCTAAGTGAGTCAAAATTAAATAATAATTATACAACATGGTCCACCTGAAGTATGTTTTTATGATATATTTTTTAATGACAGCATGATAGTGTGTAGTATTAGTGTGTAAATACCTATACAAAAATGTGACTATGGAATGTCTAGCCATAAATGATGATTTGTTAGAATTAGGGATATGAATCACTAAGTAATTAAAGAGATATTACATTTGAATACACTCTTTAATCATACAGATAGGATACAGTGTGAATTTAAGTGTTTTAGGCTGGCAAAAACCTATTCATTTTAATGCCGTGTCGGACGTACATGGTCGGACGTACTCAAAAAGTGTATGTCCGACCACGCATTTTTTCCTTAATTAGTGATGATTGGAATTTTTTTTTACTCTCTGTGTAGAGGGGTTAGAACTTGCTTTGCATTGACATCCTGCCCTTTTTTGGGTTCTTTGTCTTTTCGTGAAATTTAAATAAGTGTTTTTCCGTGTCGGACGTACATGACAAAATAGTCCTGATATTAATTAGCTACAAATCGTAATTAAAAGAGCATTTTTCGAATTTATGTGTGGTAATGGATTCAGAAAGTTATACTGTGTACATCTATCATGGTCAATTAATTATTCAGTCTATTTTAATTGAAATAAATAAAAAGATCAAATGGTATGTTACAGCAAAGAAAAATCAGCAACTTCAGTATGCCTTGATTTGGAAGGGTCTCATGACCTTGACCTTGATCAATTTTTGTTTAATGAATGGTTTGTGACAGTTCACATTATTACCTTCAAATTGATGTATCATTTGGACCAATATGATGATTTTGAAATTTTGGCCTACTGGTTGACATATTTATGGAATTGCCCACCATATGCACTCATTTACTGCCTGAGGAGCATTACAGCCAGTGATACTGAAGGGGTGCACAGCTAGTGCACACAAACTGTAATTGATTAACAACAGTTGGTGTCGTTTTTTTTTTCACCAAGGAACTGTTTTTCCAGATGGTTCCCGTTGTCGTTGGTGTATCCCCATTTCTTTGTATAATGGTACCTTTCATTCACCCAGCAAGAGCATTTTTGTGACGCGTCCTCACCGGGTTAAAGGGTACCACCACCCATAAATAATATTCTTATAAATGAAAGGTAACATCTTCATTCCATCAAGTTCACAAAAATTTGTTTTTCAGAGAAAAAAAAATATAATGGGAAAACGCATCACCATTATAAAGCATGCGTTCATGGGTCTGCATGTATGAAGACTACTTTGTCCAGAGCGAACGAATCGTCCGGGATCCTATTGTCTCCAAACGTACGCGTTTGGCGCACTCGCAAATGTTTGGCCTGTACGGAACCAGGAAATAATAGTGGTTCCGTAAGTGGTGGTAATTAATTGCTTTGTTTATGAATTTACACAACCCTTTGCAAAATGTTGGGTATCTATTTGATATCACAAAATGGTACCAAAAACCCAAAATTATGTGTTGTTCTTTGCCTGGTGGTCCCCTTTAAGCTGTAGACTTGTTTAATCCGTCATGTGATGACAATTAGGAAGTAGACCTGACCCTAATAACAGGAAATTATTATTTAAACCTGGTTAAAAGTGCACCAGGTATGCATGACTAACACTATATAATTATTATGACAATGTGACTTTGACTTTGGTGACGATCAAACAGATCATGCCTCTGAGTCTGTACATTATTATAGAATTTACAAAAAGAAAAAACCTGGGGAAAAGGATAAAATATAGAAGAAAAAAATAGCAAAACAATGAGAGAATAGAGACAAGAAATATATGTACTCTGGCAATAGGTGGCAGCAAACTAAGGGACTATATTTATATTCATATCTAGCAGCTGTTCTGGAAATTCAATATGATAATTTCATAGTGACCATATTTTGTCATTTAATATTAATTATGTTTTTTTTTGCTTTAATGGAAATTATATTAATTTGTCCATATAAATATTTGTTTGACCTTTTATGTTGTGTTATACTTGGAACCATATAATTCAGGTTTATGTTGTTACTGTTATTACTTAGTACTAGAAAATAGAAGAGATATGATGGTACCAATTATTTATATCAATTGATAATTCATCCTTTGGGACGGATGGACCTCAATATGGTATGGATTAATATCTAACTGCCATTTATCATTTCATGCGGCGCTACACAAATTGAATTTGAATTATTAATGTCATTGTCATTTATTTTTCAAAAGCTCTTCATTCAAATCAGTAATTCTGATTCAATCAGCTCCAGTAAAATTTGTACATGAGGCTTAAATGGAGAATTCCACCGTATTGCTATTCATTTGTCATTTAAGGGTTCTTTTTACATTTTCAGAGTATTATTTTTTTAAACCGTCTAAGTACCAAGGCCAACTCAAGTCACAATATTGCACTTGCCCGCTTGCCTGGGGCTAGAAAAAAATTGATGGCGGGCAAGTAAAATTTCATAATGGTCTAGGCTAGCTTACTTGCCCATTGGGCAACTTAAATTTTTCTTCAACTGCGAAAGTGAAATGTAATTCTGTACATATTTAAATCTCATCTAGAAGTAAGTGGGCAAGTAGATTTTCTGTTTGGGCAAGGAAAATTTGAACATTTATGATTTTACAATTTCATCAATTTGAGATACATTAAAAATCCCGTAGGCTGTAGCAATTTAGTAAAAAGCTATTTTTCTTGGGTTTTCAAGGGTTTGTCTGAGGGAGTTTATGAGTAGAATAATTAACGACTTCGGAACAATACCATTGTGCATATATTTGTGCTGGCAATTTATTTGATAAACAAAAAGCAACCAGAAAATAATGTCATCCTCTTCACAAATACACTTCACTTGACAATTAACATTCAAGACAAAAGCATAGATCTATTATTATCTGTATTGATGTGACATGATAATATTTTGATATTCTGAGCTCCTTAGAAGTAAACACGGAGGGATCAGAGTCCTTATTTATTTCCCAAATCCATTGTGGTCAAAAGGTTTATCATCAGAAAAACATGAGGTACCTTTGGACTGTTCTTCATGATCAAAGTGAGGTGTTCTGCAAAAGTTATCTCTGAGGGCAATTTTGCCCCCTAATTTTCAAAATAGCCCCCTAAATTCAGTAGGTAGCCCCTAAAATGACCATCTATAGGGTATTATGTTAAATATTTTGTGATATCCATCAGATTGAAAAAGTAGCCCCCTAAAATAAAAATTCGGCATTGACCTTGTCCAAATCAACCAGTATCATTTGGAACCCTACTGCATTTTAATGGTTTCTCATTATACAGAGTACTGAAGTTTGACGTCACCGCTTTTCATTTGCCGTGGATAACGGTTCTAAACGATGTCAGGCAAGCCAGAAATGTGTAACCAAGCGGTTGCTAAGAAGGCAATTGTCCAACTCCATTCTACTACCAAAAAGCCTGAAGCAACTTGGGCAAACTGTTTGCCCCCCGTGTATTCTGTATTCGGAGCATGAGATGGTGAATTTAGCTCTGAACACACGCACACATTCACCTATGGTCATGCGTCACGAGGTCGCCTCCTTTTGCGTTACAAGCCGATTTGAGATCTTGCGAGAGAATGTCTATTGTCCTCTACATTATGTAGCTATATATATGGCGCCAATACACACATAAAACATTTACGTACGGAAATAAAATTTCTGAAAGTGGAAGCTAATTTTTGTTAAGACAACTTTGACAAGTCGCTCTTCAACATTCAGAGGCATCTGTAGGGTAATTTAACGGATGACATTTGTATCCAATATGTATTCTGTAATCTGTAAGTTTTTGATATAATCCCCAATGCATCAACGTGTATTTCGTCTTTCAAAACAGGCAACGTAAAATGGCCAGATACGCATCAGTGATCCTTTTGTTATCTGTTTCGCTCTCCCCGCAGTCAGCGATGTTGAACACGGTACATTCGCAAACAAATAGAAGCATCGGACAATCCCCAGGGGTCAAACTTTGGAGGCGCAAAGGACCCTTTATCCATGGGTACACCCCGGGAGACTCATATGTTGATTTGTTACATTCTCCTCTAAATATTCATATGTTCAACAATCAGTACGCTTTTCGATGCACAAAAGACCTCTGGGCTGCCGGTCTAAAAGTTACTAGATCCCTTTAAAGCATTTTTTTTGGGGGGGGGGGGGGAAGGGGGGGGGGGACTGAATTGCCCCCAAGCCCCCATGTATTTTGTTTCACTGGAAAGTGCTAGACTTTAGACTGGGAGCATGAGATGGGTGTGTGGTCGGTGTGTGCGTGGTGTGGTCGGTGTGTGCGTGGTGTGGCACCAGCTGACCCATGTTCCTCTTTCCTATACATTTTGGCAGCTTATCAGCTGGGGACAAAGAAAGGAAAAAACAGTACTCGGAAAAATAGAAGGATGTTTTTGCCATGCAGTGGCCGAGTGATTTTGTTTGGTGGACGAACAATGGATGTACATTTGTATGTTTGATGGTAGCCTTGGTAAACTGACATTATTATTTAAACCCGTTGCCTACGGGAACTTGGTGGGTCCTGTATTATTAACTCTGTGAGGTGTTTCAACATTTAGCGGGGAACAGGTTAACCCATCGCCAATGGGATCCTGGTGGGATCTGAATTAACTCTATATGGGATTGCAAATCTAGTAGGGAACAGGTTAACCCATCGCCAATGGGATCCTGGTGGGATCTGAATCAACTCTATATGGGGGTTGCAAATCTAGTAGAGAACAGGTTAACCCATTGCCTATGAACATGTTCACCTGGTGGGTGCTGTATTAACTTCGAAGGAGATTTCATTATCTACATGTAGTATGGAACAGGTTAATAATAAGGTCTAGTATACATAACAATGCTTGCAACCAACCTACTTCAAGTGATGCTCGTCAGCTGATGTGATGTATGGTATCATATTTACCGAGGAAGGAACATACGTGTCATCCTGTCAAATCCCAGGATTTTGCGTGTGATCAAATATATACATAATGATAACAATAACAATAGAGAGCAGTTTTTGTCATTAGCATTGTATTGACTCATACTGATTGTACATGTACTTGTAAGGTAAACAGCTCTGGTAGTATATCATTCAAGTACACGAACCTGTCAGAGTGATTGTCAACTTTTTGACTTTGTGCCCAAACAAATGTGTGATAGTAGAATGTTCTTGACATTTGACAATGCCGGATAGGCAGGTTGGTGGTGGGTGGGGGGGGGGGGGGGGGGGGGGAATCAAACAATTATTTATGGGAGCTACTTTTCTAGCGCACCTGTGGAAAATAGAGCTCTATTATATTTTATTGGCATTGAACCCTGTGTAAATTTAATATTGGGGGGGGGGGGGGGGGGGGGGGCTCTTTTAATTTTAATTTTTTTTTTTTTTTTTTTTGGGGGGGGGGGGGGCCTTTTGGGGCATTTTGAGAGCCTCCCCCCCCCCCCCCTCCTCCCCTCACCTGTTTTTGTTTTCACTGCTGATGGGAGGGATTGAAGAAGAATGCACTGACATTGCACATTATCAACTGTTAGTGCTATCAAGAAAAATGACACAAATAAATAGGGGCTCAGAGGGATTTAGCCCCTAAAATGCCTAAAAGAACCCCCCCCCCAAAAAAAAAAAAATCGCAAGAGTGCAATATTTCAAATGAAAAATGCTTGAAAAGTTTAAAGAGATATTCTGGCTTTTCCCCGAAAATCTTAAAGAGACCCTGTAAATATACATCGTGTTCAATGCAATCTAAATCGCAAGAGTGCAATATTTCAAATGAAAAATGCTTGAAAAGTTTAAAGAGATATTCTGGCTTTTCAAACAGTTTCAAACAAATTCCTCAGTGCACTTCAATAGATCCGAGTCCCAATACATATAGTTCCAGTCTGATTAGTTCTAACTGTACTCTTTTTATTTATTTTTATTTACTATCTTTCTCCCCCCCCCCCCTCCCCCCCCGCCCCACCCCCCCCCCACCCCCACACCACCCACCCCTAAAATAACAAATTAATACATTTAACGCATATCTAATTGGTATATACCAGTGGCGTAATGAGCAAAAACTTTGGGGGGGGGGGGCTAAACCATGACGGCCAGATATTGCGAGGGAGCGAAGTGACTGAGCGAGGGGAGGGGGGTGTCCCCCCCTCCCCTCCCACGGTAGGAAGCTTTTGCATTCTTGGACTTGAAACTGTGCAATCTGATGCATACCTAGTAGGAAATTCTGACTTGACGACATGTACTATAATGTGGTTAAGTGCGTCATGATTCTACCGAACTGAAAAAGAGGTCATATTTGTTTCATAAAGAAAAACAAATATGCACCCCCAAAATAATATTCGCAAATATACAGTTTAAACAGTGCATAAAAAGTCACATTGTGAATATTACAATAACATGAACAAAGTATTCCAGACGTAGACAATACCGATTCGCAGGGTGCGAAGTGACCGAGTTGGGGAAGAGTGATGGAGGGTGTCTGGGTGTGATGGTAGGTGGGTATCCGTCCGTGCACAGTAAGGGTGCTTTTGCAATGTTTGACTTGAAATTATGCAATCTGGTGCATGTACTTAGGAAGGAAATTTGACTTGACATGAAGTAAAATCTAAGTTATCTTGTCTAAAGAAATACCTTTTTTCAATCACTAGTATTGAATTTGATATTTAATCCATGATTAAGCCCCCCCCCCCCCCCCCCCCCCCCCCCCCCCCCCCCCCCCCCACCAGTACGCCAGTGGTACATACCGTATAGAATAAACTAATAATAAAGCAACAGTTTTTTTAAAGGTAAATTGTTTCTCAATGATTGGAATTCACATTGCATGAAATTGAACTTATCATCAAACTATCTCAAAGTGAAGCCGTAGTGAAGGGGACACAATATCATTTTGGCAGAACCAGAACATATAACTATTCACATGCTTTCAACTTTTGCTGATGTGCAAGCAAAGGCTAAAGTGGCCCTTTAACATTTGGGGAAAATATTGTTATCCACACAGATTGCTTGTTTTTATGTAACAGCTTTCTAAATAAACATTGTAACATATGGTGCAGACCTAGCAGTATTGAGCTACATAACTGCACCACTGATCTCATTTATAATTCTGGATAAGCTATTGGGGGTTAACAGAAATGAAGCTGTGGATCCGCCATGCCACCATTCCAAATGATAACATTCCAAATATGACCATACAGTTGGTACTTGGTACTTGGTACACCTATTTTATGTCCAAGTGTGCCCATGGACGATAATGTTACAACATGAAAATAATAATGATAATATTCTTGATTTATATAGCGCCTATCACGATTGATAATCATCTCTAAGCGCTTTACAATTATATTATCATCAGATACATGCTGCAATCAATCCAATCCAATCCACAAAGTGCACTTTTTCCACTCCCTGGGGAGCATTCCAGCCAGGCAACCTTGTTTGGCGCACACAATGCTTAGAAACTACGTTCCATCATTCCGGGTACCCATTTATACACCTGGGTGGAGAGCATTAATTGCGGATTAGGACAAACGCGATGGGCATACACTGGGTTTGAATTCGGGATCTCACGATCGGAAAGCGCGTGCTCTACCAATCTCGCCAGTTGCCATACCACGTCCAACATAACAATAGAGTAATATTAGGGATGTTGTAAGATGGGCAAGATGGCCGCTTGGTCGCATCTTCTCACACAGAGTTGAATGTGAAATGCTCTATCTAGAATTTAACATTCAGTGTATATGGGAACATTATAAACAACAAATTTACTATTTCAGCTGATAAAAGAAAGACTACCACAGCGACTATTGTTTTGTGGTGTAAGGTCACAATTCGTATTGAGTAACAACACTGTACATAATAAATATTCCAGGGTCCTGTCACTATTAACATTTATGGTTTGTTTACCCTTGGGGATCTCACATACTGCATTGTTTCCAACTTAATGGCAGTAATTATTATGCAATGGACTAAATGATTTGCTGTCGTTTAGATAATACCTTCTATTCAAATATTAAAGGGATCTAGTAACTTTGTTGACATGTGCAAAAAGTGATGAATGGTTGATGCAATGTATATTGTTGTTATCTCGTATGTCCACAGGGTATTGTGTGAAAATTTCAAGTCAAATGGACATTGCACCAAGTAATGAGCGAAAATGCAAAGTGATAGTCACTAACTCACTGCACTCACTTTGTACACAGTCAGAAAAAACTCCACCAGAGTTTTTCTTATCTGAATACTTCGATCGTACATATCTTATTAACGAAAGGGAAATTTGAAAAACCGAAACCTGTCCCATGATTTTATTGGTAATACGAATAAAACAAGGTATGAGGGAACCGCAGAATTAAAATTTTATTTTGAGGATTTGGACAATGTTACTAAGTCCCTTTAAAGGGATAGTTGAGTATTGGTCAAACTTAACTTTAGTAACCAAAACCTGCACCATTACGGTACAAACTAACTCCACCATGCTCAAAAAGTATACACAATTACAAACGACAAAGTAAAACCCCTGTTATCATTCAAAAAGAGCCGTTACAACTCAAGAGTCAAATTAACTCTAGAGTACGCTAGCGCGAAGCGCTAGCGTTCTAGGTCCTCCTAATACAGGACTGAAACTGAATATTGTTTTTGCACGCTAATTGTGCTTAAAATTATACATATGATACGGTACTTTCCACCGATTCATTCTCCAATATGTGATCCAACTATCGGTTGGATTAAAATTATGGTTTTCCCCTCCATTCCGCTAAAAAATTAGTGATTTATGCACCTCCTCGACTTCTCTCCGTGTGTTAGCGCGATCGCGATGGCCGCCGATGCGAACGGCGAACGGCGGTTGTGATACACATTGTACATGCGCGGTAAGCATAGGAGGACCTAGAACGCTAGCGCTTCGCGCTAGCATTCTCTAAAAGTGATGGCCGGATGTCAATCACTTTTATATAATATTTTGAAAGCAAATTTCACAACAATGAGAGCATTTTAATGGGAATTATTATTATTTCCCATGTTTTTTTTAATGATCTTTCACATGGAATTGAAATCAACCAAATCAGTTACAATTAATTTGGGGGGGGGGGGGCACTTCGGAAAATACCAATACTCAACGCTCCCTTTAAATGTAACAGTTTAAATTAGTCTTTCATGGTTCTTCAATACGCTAAAAGTTAAAGGGATCTAGTAACTTTGTTGGCATGTGCAGCAAGTGTCTGAATGGTTGGTAAAATGTGTAGTTCTTTTATTTGATAAGTCCTCCGAGTATTGTGTGAACATTTCATGTTAAATTTCTTATGGCTGAGTAATGAGCAAAAGTGCAAATAATTTACACCCAACCATGTAGTCAGGTTCCTCTATAATCCTTGGCAGAGAGCAGCAATATTGCCGAAGGACATAAATGCCAGAGCAACAATGAGTTTCAAAATAGGGATCTGTAGGTAGATTGGTAATGAATTACCCTTCCTATATCATGCCAAAACACCTCCATCATGTTGAAACATCAACAAGTTCAAAATCAATTCTAAACAAACTACAGTCAAACCTGTCTTAAAGGGACTTAAAGGGAAGTAACATTGTCCAAATCCTCAAAATAAAATTTTAATTCTAGCGGTTCCCTCATACCTTGTTGTATTCGTATTAACAATAAAAGCATGGGACAAGTTTCCGTTTTTCAAATTTCCCTTTCTGTTACAAAGATATGTACAATCGAAGTATTCAGATAAGAAAAACTCTGGGCGAGTTTTTCATCCCTGTACAAAGTGAATGCAGTGAGTTAGTGAATATCACCCAATATCACTTTGCATTTTCGCTCATTACTTGGCCATGCAATGTCCATTTGACTTAAAATTTTCACAAAATACCCTGTGGACATATGAGATAACAATAATATACATTGCATCAACCATTCATCACTTTTTGCACATGTCAACAAAGTTACTAGATCCCTTTAATGGCCAACCTGTCTATATCAGCCAACCTGCCTATTTAATAGTGGTCACCAAAAGTGATCCCCTGCAGAGGAAAAAAAACAGTGTGATAAAACCTAGCTGTCTAATAATAATAGAGGTCATCTGTCTAGAGTGGCCACATTTTCTTGTTTCTCTTCTAAAGGTAGTCACTATACACAGGTTTGACTGTATTCGGTCAAATCCTACCCATTTATTTGAGTACCAATTCAATTGTTATCCCATTTTGCAGAGATTGTCAAAAAGTTCAAGTTGAGAATTTGTTCCTTTTTTTTTCAACTTTGAGTTCGACCTGGTTTCTTCGATCAGCTGACAACACTGCGTCCCTGGCACTGAGCAAATATTTGCAGTTAAAAATGCCAGATTCTCTCCATATGCCTAGTATTTGTTCAGCTCGTTAGTCTTTCACGTCTACCCAACTATTTCATCCTTGATAAATATCACGCCCCAGACAAGCATTTTCCATTTGTCGAGTTCATTATTATTTTCTTGGTAATGAAAGTTTCACTTTGGCTAGATATTATTCCTTTTTTTTTAATTACAGTTTTAATCTGTTGTAAGAATAATAGTTCAACAACTTTCAGTAATAATAGAATCGTTGGTATGTTTACAAAGTGCTCAAGAAAAAGTTAAATTTGTAATAGATCTAGTAATTTTGTCTGCATTGAACAAACCCACTTGCAAATCTAGTGATTCTTTAATTCATTACTGTTTCAAGTATCAAGTGGATTTTCCATAGACCGGCCCTAGCCAGACTATTCTCGGGACCAGTCAGATCTGGACAGGTTGATGTTGTGTGACAGAAAAACAAAAAGACCGGGCTCGGGGTAGTTTAGACCCCAAATTTTCAGCAACAAAAAATCCCTGAAAATCATTCTAGTTCTAGTTCTAGTGGACGCATTGTTGTCAGCGGAAGAAACCAGGTCGAACTCGAAAAATTGAAGAGAAAAAAATATTTCTCAACTTGAACTTTTTGACAATGAAGTATAGCGGTCGCTGCAAAAAGGGATGACAATTGAATTGGTACTCAAACAAATAGGGAGGATTTGACTGAATACAATCCAACCTGTGCAGTGTGTATAGTGACTAACTAAAATAAGGGAAAACAAGAAATGTTGCCACTCTAGACAGATGACCTCTATTATTATTACACAGGTTTTATCACAATGTTTTTTTTTTCTCCGCAGGGGAACACTTTTAGGGGCCACTATAGGCAGGTTGGCTGCTTTAGACAGGTTTCTAGAAGAGATCAATGCAAGAAAAATGTTTGTGTGGTCTTTTTAATGCAGAAGAGTTTTCAAAGTCGCCCCCAAAATATATTTGTATTATTATTCCCTATTGTGCGAGTCTGGAAGTGAAGACTAGACTTGCACCCAAAAGTAATCTGTCTGAAGTTCATCACAAAGTCAGTCAATGACACACCCTCGTGGATAAAGGCCATGTAAAATGTACATTTTGTTTATAGGTGGAGGTGATATCGTTTTACCAGAGATTATATTTTATTACTAGTCACTTTGTTGTACTCGGTAGATAATCTAGTCTCTGGATAAAAGAAGGGCAAGGTTTTTTCATGAGCATAATTAACTGGTGTTAATTTTAGATGCATTACAGTCCAACCTGTCTCAGTGGCCACCTGTCTATAGTGGCCACTAAAAGTGATGTATAGTCAAACCTGTGTATTGTGACCACATGAGGGAAGCGAGAAAAGTGGAGTAACTGTAGGCAGGTGACCTCTATAGACAGGTACCATAAAATAAGTAAACCATTGTTTTTCTCTGCCGTGTGGCAATTTTGCTGGCCGCTATAGGCAGATTGGCTGCTAGTGGCCACCTGTCTATTATTTACTGGTCAGTAAAAGTGACACCCTTTCGAGTTCAAACAATATAATAGAACATGTATATAGTGGCCACCTGTCTACAGTGACCAGTGATCCCCTGCAGAGATAAATGATATTATGGAACCTGTCTACAATGGTCACCTGTATAGAGTGACAACTTTTCTTGTTTCCCTAGGCTTAGATGCACTCTATTCACAGCTTTTACTGGATGTTTTTAAAAAAAAAATCAGTATTCATTGTAATTTTTGTTTTGGTATTATTATTATTATTTATTTATTTATATTTTATTTGTATTGGGGGAGGGGGGGGGGGGGGAAAAAGGTGGAGCCCCCAGGGAACTATTAAAAAGGAAAAGTACCCATTGGGGGAGAGGAGGGGTAATTGCCCCCACCCTCTCCTTAAATGACTATTGTTGCTTTCAAGCTGAGGGTTTTTTCATCGGATGCGTCCGGACGCATCCGATGAAACGGCCAGCATGAATGCTACAGAGGTGAAAAAGCCGATAGAATAGGCGATGAAAAGAAGAGAAAAAGGCGATTAAATTCTCCTACTTTAGAGTAGGAGAAATTCTCTTTCTATCGGTGTCACTCCGATAGAACAGGCAGCATGAAATGGTTCGGGTGAAAAACACCGATGAAAACGGTCAAAGGTCGTTATCTTGTTCCGGCTAAAGCAGTGTAACGCGCGCTTTTTTTTCGGAACACGGCATGCGATAATATTATGCTGCGCTAGCATAGCTCGTGTAAAGTGAACCTCGAGTATCGTGCACATGTTTTTGTTGATGTTTTGTTTACGTATAAATTGATTCGTTTTACTTATGTTGCATGAATATAAAGGTTTAAACAATAATAATAATTCATGTACATCGTTATAATAATATATTTATTATAAAATATATATTTATATAACCAAATGATGAACTGATGAACAATATTTAAAACGGATCACTAACAAATTTATTGAAAGTATAGTGGATTTTTTTTTATCACGATCGATCGTCGATACGATATCGCTGTCTCTTTCCTTGGAATTCGCCGACGTCGAGCACGATATCAAAATACGATCGAAAATATGCACGTAATATATAGCTAGCGCTATAGCTGAGCTGCACTTGTACATCACATAAATATATCAGTGTGTCGGCCTGTGAGCTAGATTTGCGCGCGATCGGGATGCGGGCGAACCAAATTGAAAACGCGCGCCAATCCACTAAATCTGCCAGCAAGCGATTGCGCAACAATTCTTCACTTCCGGCCGGTGAATGCAAAAGGCGATTAAATTCCCCTGCACTATGAACGCGACAGAGGGGAAGTTGCGAATTCCCCGTTGTTTACATAAGAAATTCCATCGGTCTTTTTCATCGGTATTTTCATCGGTACGGTAAGCTTGAAAATGGTATATGTCTCTGTCAGTAAAAAGAAGAACAAAAGTGCAGCTACTGTATCTTCAAACAGCTTCACATTTTCACAGAAAGCTATTTTGGTCCAAGTACCAAGATAATGATGTCACAACAGGAAATGAATGGTGATAATGAAATTAAAGGGGACCACCAGGCAAAGAACAACACATTATTATATGTTTTGGTACCGTTTTGTGATATCAAATAGATACCCAATATTTTACAAAGGGTTGTGTAATTCATAAACAAAGCAATTAATTTCCACCACCTACGGAACCACTACTATTTCCTGGTTCGTACGGGCCAAACATTTTGCGAGTGCGTCAATGCGATCCACGCGTACGTTTGTAGACAATAGAATCCCGGGCGATTCGTTTGCTCTGCACACATTTAGTCTTCACAATTCAGACCGCGCATGAACGCATGCTTTAGAATGGTGAGGCGTTTTCCAATTATTTATTTTTTCTGGAAACATATTTTTGTGAACTTGTTGATGGAATGGAATACTAAAGATGTTACCTTTCTTTAATAATAATATTATTTTTGGGTGGTGGTACCCTTTAAATAAATCACACTATTTGTTCAATAAAGTGAATAATAATATTTATAGTTATGCAAGAAGTTATCAGAAAGCAATCAAAGGTGTTTATAGTTCCTCTTTGCAATCTCCATTTCGTGGTCTCTTTTTTGGAAAGTCATAGGCCAGTGGGTGATTATTTAAAGGGATTTAATTTAGTTTGTGAAATTAAATTATCTGGTGGTAAAAAGTTGTCTCCATTGCTTCATTCACAAAACATTCCGCCGTTCAGAACAGCGCACATATCGCCTGACAAGGAACGTATTCGCCGAACAAGAAGCGCATACGAACGGAGACGGAACGGATTAAAAATTTGGCACTCCGTTGGGAGTCCGTTAACCCTATCCAGTAATATATGTGACAAGGCGTTTATGCGTAGGTAAATTTGTGGAATGTGATCATACAGACCGGTTCAATTGCACATTGCATGAGACATCTATCTATAGGGAGAACAAAACATGATTACTGTAAACGTCGTTATTTTCGCGCGATTAATATTTCGCGCTGAGCAACACAAAAACACATTCGCGGCTTTTTAGTTTCGCAGCCAAGCAAGTGTTCACACGCATTGCAAATCGCGCATTTATATTCGCGGGTTTTACTATTCGCGGACGCCGACTTCAGTGCGAAATCCGCGAAAAATTAATGCACCGCGAACATTACCACGTTTACAGTATTTTTATCGAAAGGTATGATCCTTGTCTTGACCTTTGTTCGTTGTTGTTGTTATCATTTTATGGCAATCAGTCAAAGGTGACTATTGTTACCAATTTAATCTTTTCTCTTTTTTTTCAATAACATAGTTGTACTACATACAAAAATATAAACACTATGGCCCGGATTCACAAAGCAGGTTTGTAGGAGGTTTGTACAAACCATGGTCTACATCTACGGAGTGCTGCTCATATACCTACAAGTAAAACAATTTCTAATTTCTAATGATATGACTGTTAGTGCTTGCTAACCAGCAAATTTCACCATGTGAGAAGACAAACATTTATTTGGTGCATTTTGTAAATGTGTACCATCAACATTGTTAACAGGTAAGGAGTTTACATTCTTTCTCCATCAGTTTACAAATGGCACTTCATAGATGTAGACCGTGGATATCATAAACCATGGTTTGTACGAAACCTCCTACAAACCTGCTTTGTGAATCCGAGCCAAATACGTTTGCATATCGCACATAGGATATATGATGACATAAATGGTACCCTGGGGTACCAAACGAAAATCCGCCATTTTGTTTAATTATTTATTTATTTTTTAGGGCTGTAACGGGGTATAGCGTGCATACAAGCGCGCGCTGCACTGCATGCACAACGCAATACGGTTGTACTTCGAGTGGACACAAGATGTCGCTACACAACGCGGGATACCGGGGTAGTGCGTGTGTCATCATGTGTATGTGGCAGTTTATATGGAAATGTTCCCCAAGGCTAATGTACATGTTGTACTGTTTGAACTACCTTTATGTGCTTTGTTACCTCGTGCAAAAAGATGATAATAAAAAGAGAAATAGGCTTCGTAAGCGCCAACTACATTAAAATTTCCATGATGGATTATGTTCCCAGCATAAAGGAAATTGAAAGGTTAATTTATGATGTATGTTTTGTTTATATCAAGTATTTTATAGAAGTAAACACAATATAAAAAGCTTCCGTTGTAAAACATCAAGTTCTTTACTAGCACATTTGATTTTTATGTGGAAAATTTTCCTGCCGCGTAGGAAATGGCAAAGGTTAATTTATTTTGCACTTTATTGCACTATGTATTTATGGCTTGTTTGTTACTTTAGATACCATAAATAAAGACTGTCACGACTTTCGAGCGTGGAGCGAGATATTATATCCATGATCATGATCATTATGGTAAATGGCTTCTCAGTTCATGCATCTCAGTACAAAGTTAAAGGGCAATGAAACCCAAGCAAAATGTTGCTTTCATAGTCTTGAAGAGATTAAGAAGAATAATCTCTGAAAGTTTGAGCATATTCGGGTAAGAAACAAGAAAACTACGGCTCTTTGAAGATGTCCATTTATTCCTATGGGGAACTCAAATTGGCAACGCACTCTGTTAAGTGTGTGGACAACTCCCCATAATGTTTTGTACACAAATGTTCCCATTTTTACAGTTTTCTTCATAGTCACATTTTTCCATTCCCCCAACTCATGATATGTTATGTATAAAAGCATTCTACAAAACATATGTTAAACTCGAACGAAGGGTAAACATACATTTTGAGAAAATTGAACAAAACTGAAATTGTGTGTACAAAATGTATGGGGAGTTGTCCACAACTTTGCCAGAGTGCGTTGCCAATTTGAGTCACTCGAAGAAATACATGGCTCTTTTCAAAGAGCCATAGTTTTCTTATTTCTTGACCGATTGTGCTCAAATTCTCAGAGAATATTCATTATATTTAGTGTCTTATAGTGCATACAACAATTTGTCTGGATTTCATTGTCCTTTAAAGTGACTTTTTCGTTCAAATCTGAAAAACGTTGTATCACGATGTCTTTGAGAATCAGGCTGGAATGGTGCTCTCTAGAGTCTAGACATTGCTAACAAAAAATAACCCTTTTTTCCGGGTTGTCCTATCGGGCAAGTAAATTTAAAACCTTTTAAATTTTGGTGGCCAAATTCAACTTCAAATACAAATATTAAAATTCAATGAAGTGTATATTTGGATGCCCTGCAAATATCATTTGTTTCAAACAGCTTTTAATTAGACCTTCTTTCTTCCCTTCATCTTACTGTCCCCTTCTTACTTGTTTGTTTTAATCATTATACTATCTTCTCCCATGCGCTTTGAGCACCTTATTAGGTGGATATTGCGCAATATAAATATTCAATATTATTATTAATTATTTAAAAATTGGATCATGCTCATAAAGCCAAACACACACAGAGCCATCTCAACCCAATCCAACCGTTTATTTCAGTCAGATCGTTCGTTCAGTGTGCGTTGCCTTACCATTCCATTTTCTACAAGTGGGAAGCCAGTCATGGGCGGATTCAACATGCTGAATTGGCTCCAACCGACGCTAGCCTGACTGAAAACCAGTCAGATCGGGTCGAGTCGGCTCTCTGTGCGTTGGGCTTCAGATATAACTGGTTTTCTTGTTAGCAATATATTGAAGATGAGAGGACACATGAGGTCAAAGTATTATATAGCTATGAAGTAAACATTTTAGGATGCTGTAAAAAAATGTTTTAAAAAAAAGTTTAAAAAAACAATAAAATAAAAAATAAAGTCATTGGAAACAGAGCTGCTGTGAATTTGCATCTGTAGAGTTCGATGCAAAACGAATGTGCTATTTTCATGCAGGTAATCTTGAAAATTAGCCCTGGCATATACATTTTGTATATTTCAATTTCTCCTAACAGGGGTTGGTAGGGGGAGGGTGACATTTTGGAAATTGTTTTGTTGCAAAAAAATTACATTTAGTCTTGTTTTACATCCAGACTGAATGTAAACATCTGTAGATCTTAAAAGATTAAAGTGATCCATTAATTTTGTCAAAATTCAACCAAAATCACTTGGAGCTTTCACACTTCTCTTGTAACTTGTTGTTTGGCTAATGCCATGGTAACAGAAAAATGAAATGGGTTTTGATTTTCCAATGTCTCCCTAATTATAACTTAAATAGGATCAGGATAAAATCAGACATTAATTTACTCTTTGTTTTCACTAGGCAAACATTATTCCTTTTCTATGAAAACCTCACATAATCATTATCAAGAATCTTCCAATGGTATTAGTAAATGATTCAAGTCTCAAATATCATTTTGGGGAAAGAATATTGATTTAATGGATCGCTTTAATGTCGGGTTACTGTTAAAAGCAAACAAATCATCTGAGTGAGAGCCAGCCAGACTATCGCTGATCATGCCGTGGTAGCATGCATGTTCAACATAATGTCACTCCCATCATGATTCAGTCATGTTCAGCAACATTTAAAGGGAACCATTAAAGGGATCTAGTAACTTTGTTGGCATGTGCAAAATTTATGAATGGTTGAAAAAATGTGTATTATTGTGATCCGAGATGTTCACTGAATAATGTGTGAATATGTCACATTAAATAGATAGTATACATGTATATGGCCGAGTAATTAGCGAAAATGCAATGTGATATTCACTGCACTGACTTTGTCCAGTGGATAATTAAAAATCTGAACACTTCAATCGTAAATATCTTTTTAACGAAATGAAAATGTACAAAAATGAAACCTGTCCCATGCTTCTAAATACGAATACAACAAGGTATGAGAGAACTGCTAGAGTTCCAAGTAAGTTTTGAGGATTTGAACAATGTTACTAGATCCCTTAAAGGGACTAAGTAACATTGTCCAAATCCTAAAAATCACATTTGAATTCTAGTGGTTCCCTAATACCTTGTTGTATACGTATTAACATTAAAATCATGTGACAGGTTTTGGTTTTTCAAATTTCCCTTTCGTTACAAAGATATGTATGATTGAAGTGTTCAGATAATAAATTATCCGTTGGATTTTCGAAACCGTGTACAAAGCTAGTGCAGTGAGTTAGTGAATATCACTTTGCATTTTTGCTCATTACTCGGCCATATAACATCCATTTAACTTGAAATTTTCACAAAACAGTGGACATATTAGAAAACAACAATATACATTATATCAACCATTCATTACTTTTTGCACATGTCAACAAAGTTACTAGATCCCTTTAAAAGGGCTCCATTAACTTCAGAGTATCAATGGAGAATTACATTAATTAATGATTTCATGCTAAAAGATATTATTTTCAAGTCCTTATATTTTCAGACTAGCTCCTGAAGGGTATTTTCTTCCATGGATATAAGACAATGATATCGCAACTTTTGAATTTTGGCTTGTGAAAGGTGGATAGAATCTATATTAAAGGGATAGTTGAGTTTTGGTCAAACTTAATTTTAGTAACCAATACTTGCACCATTACGGTACAAACTAATAGTTACAACTCCACCATGCCCGAAAGGTATACACAATTACAGACGACTAAGTAAAAACCCTGTTATCATTCAAAAAGAGCCGTTACAACTCAAGAGGGCGCTCTCTAAAAATTCATTGGTTTCAACCATTTTTCATACAAAATTGTGCATGTGATGTTTTGTTAAAATAATGATTAAATAGTGATATCATCAACAACTATTTAAAAACCTCTTTTTGAAATGTTTTGAAAGAAGTGTATAAGCATTTTATGTATTTTCTTAAGAGTCAAGATATTGTCTGGCTAGACGATATATAAATAAAATATTTTGAAATTAAATTGTACAACTATGAGAGCATTTGAAAGGGAATGAATCTCATTTTCCATGTTTTATTCAATGAACTTTCAAATGGAATTGAAACCAACCAATTTAGTGTCAAGGGGCATTTCGGGAAGTACCAGTACTCGAGTGTACCTTTAAATCTCCCACTAGACGGGGGCCCCTGTACTCTCATTTTGACTCTTGAATATGTCCATAATTATGTGCGTACCGGATAGATCTGTGGGGAAGCAACTTTTGAATTGGGGCTTGCAAAAGGACGACAGTATCTTTAAAAAACCCATTAGGTGGATACCAAATGGGCTCAACTTGACTCCTTGCGAATATTTTCGTACTCTCCAGTGGTTCTCATATTTCACCTACAACTGCGTACAATCATAGACCTACTATGCTATGGTACACCGTATACATGAGATAGCGAAGCGTAGCGAAGCAACTATTTATAGCTGATGTCTTGAGGGTGAACCCATTCCCCACATGATTAAATACTGACCTGGGAGTCTGGGTCTCTTTCGCAGTGTATTTTTACAACAGGCCTTTTGGCATTTTGCAAGGAGCTTGTATATTTATGTTGTGTTGCTCTATCTATAATCCTTGCTAATTTGTCCACCTTACACTAGTATAGCTGTAAATGAAACTCGAAGTATTATTAGAATGTTCCACATTGAGGATGTCAATCAACATGGTATCAAATTAGTCCCCAGAAATTAATATTCATCCTTTTCTTTGATAAATGAGCTTTATCGTTTGAGTGTTGCCAATTTTGTTCATGATTAGGGTTGTGATGTTAGAGCATATCCTTGCTATAAATTTGTCCACCCATGGTCTACCACAGCTGTAAATGAAACTAGATGTATAATACAAATGTTCCACAATGATAATGTCAAAATGGTATCAAATTAGTCCCTAGAAATTAATTTTCATCCTTTTCTTTGATAAATTAGCTGTATGATTTGATGCCAATTTTGTTGCCAGGGTTATGTTTGTGTTGCTAGATCTTATCCCGCTAGTTTTCCCACAGGTCTTTAAATTGTACAGCTGAAAAAACAAAACTTTCCGAATGTTCCACAATGATGATGCCATTACAATGGCATTGAAACAAAACTAGAAATTATATTAGAATGTTCCACAATGACGATGTTAATGGCATTGAAATGGGCACAACAGATTTGTTTTTGAATGCCCAAAGCTTGTCTCACTGCCAAGTTTTGTTTTTAAATCTCATGTTGTTTGTTGATGATCTGGATAATTGATTTACATGTACCATGGCAACTGACATACATGAAGGGGTATATAAACATATACAGGAAACTAAAAGAACGTTCCACTACCACCCAGACACCCAAATATGTCACAATTCCAGTGAAATCGCTCAGAACAGTGTAAACACATTTTGGGTCTCACTGCCAAGTTTGGTTGATGTCATGCTGTTCTGAATGGGTGGTTTACCATGGACTAGACCCAGAGAGGGGGGGGGGGGGGGGGGGGGTCACATACAAAAGTGTTACCCACCAGTGTCCATGAACCTCTTAAATGGACCCAACGTCGAAAGCTTGTGCACCTGAAAAGGTACCCTTTTTGTGGGGTTTTTCTAATGAGTGCTGAAAACCACCCCTTTTTAAAGGAAAATGTTGATGATGCCATAACGCCATATAGCTCTAGGGTAGACTCTAGGGTAATAATAATTAATAAATTAAAATTTGGAATATGCAAATTGTTGACGAATTTGGGGGAAAATTGGGATTTTCATCTAAAATCAAGAGAAATTTCTTCAGGTTTTCTGTAAAAAAAACTTTCAAATTATGTAATTCATCATATCCATGTTTTTTATGGTGATAAAATATATCACTAATTTGCATATATGTATTTCATTGTTTTCATTCTTATGTATTTTATTGTTTTTATTGTTGTTGATTTTGTTGTTTTTATTTATTTTTTTTAGAAAGAATTTATCTCGGAAGTGTATGAATTAAACTAATAACAAAGAAATAATCCAAATTATAATTCAATGTAACAATTATAACAGATTTGGAGTTTACATGGCATCGGATATATGAATTATATAGAAACCTGTACAAAAATTTCATTTTTTTGTGACGGTTGAGCAATTATCGACCTCTAAAATCAGTTCTACATGTCCGACTGGGGTGAATTATATATCAAAACATGCAGGAGACTTGAGAGAAAAAAGTCATAAAGTTTGAACGTGAAATTCCAATTTGTCTAGATGCACGTCCAAAAAAAACGACAGTCCCCCCCCCCCCCCCCCCCCCCCCCCCCCAGTGGGATTAGGGTTAAAGGGGAACCAAACCCTGCCATTTTTACTCAACTGTTAGGTCAGTGTTACTTGTAAGTGCATACTTCCTGTTACTTCTAGTCGTATTTCCTCTTTGAGTATCACTGAGGCTAATCAATGTTTTTAAAACCACAAACATCAGTTTTAACTGACCGCTGGAGGCTGCTGGTACTGCCTGGATTCTGGAACGTTGTGTTAGCGTGCACTAACAACAGCGGGGTTAAGGAAACTAGCGTTGTTGAGTCTGCTGGTGGTTACATAACTCACTTTTGTTAATGTACGTTCAGATGACATTTCATGCGGTACCATTGGAAGACATGGTAGCCTCCAGTGGTCAGTCGAAACAGATGTTAGTGGTCTTAAATCAGTAACGGACGGTGAGCAAAAATAGCAGTGTTTGGTTCCAATTTAAAGTGATCCATTAACTTTATATGTTTCCCCCAAAGTAATGTTTGAGACTTCAATCATATACCAATTTCATTGTAAGATTCTTGAGAATGATATGTGAGAATTTCATAGAAAAAGAATAAATTTTACCTAGTGAAAATCAATGTCTGATTTTATCATGATCGTTCACGTAAAGTATCCGAATTCGAATACTATGGACGATTGAGTATCCAAATTCAGATACTCTCGACTACGGTCGGAAACCGTCTATAGGCGCTCTTAAATTCAATCTTAAATATATCCATGTTTATGGAGACATTTAAAAAATTGAAACCCAATTCATTCTTCTGTTTCAGCCAAACAACAAGGTACAAGAGGAGTGGGAAAGCTCCAAGTGATTTTGGTTGAAATTGTTCAAAGTTAAAGGGGTAGTTGAGTTTTGGTAGAGAGGGCACTGCACATCACAATTTTTGTTGCGAGATAATGAAAAACTGAGTGTCGAATTTGAGAGAACATGCAATTTTAATGGCAGAATAAACTTTATTTGGTCAAAATCGGTCCAGAAATGGCTGAAATATCAATAAATATATTTGATCTTATAATTATTTGGGGCCCAAATAATTAGATGATTGATTTTTTCAAAAATTTGTTTAAATGCTTACACTTTTTCAAAAATTTTCAAAAGCATTTTTAAATAGTTGTTGATGATCTATCTACTTAATCATTATTTCAATAGAACATCACATGCATTATTTTGTATGAAAAATGGTTGAAACCAATGCTTTTTAGAAAGCGCCCTCTTGTGTTTTAATGGCTCTTTTTGAATGATAACAGGCTTTTTACTTAGTCGTTTGTAATTTTGTATACCTTTCGAGCATGGTGGAGTAATAACTATTAGTTTATAACGTTACTGTCCAGGTTTGGTTACTAAAGCTCAGCCTTACCAAAACTGTACTACCCCTTTAATGGATCACTCTATATAATACAGCTCCCAGTACATACCCAGGACACTCCGCTTCCCCACCCCACCTAGTGATGTCACAAAGCAGTGAAATCGCTCATAAAGGTAAACACAATTTTGGCGCTCTGCCAAATGTTTGCTTAAATCGTCCTTGCAAGGCAGGAAAAAGCATGAAACCCCTGGGGAGTGAGTTGTTGCCAAAATATGAAACTGAAACATGGACAAAAAGCAATGTGACTTTCAAGGATCTCATTCTTTTATAACCTGTTATAATGTACTTTCTTTCATTTTTTTAGCATGGAACTCTATTATGCTGAATTACCTGTTCTCTTTTAGGCATTATGGGCACCAGTGACGTTATCTTTATGCTCTTAAAACAGGCATATAAAATCAAGATTCCTGTCTGGTGTCCCAAACAAAGAAACAAGTATGTTAGGTTTGGTTGCCCATTCAGGCAAGTAAAAATGAATTAATGAACTTGTGGTTGCCGGGAACTAATTTGTTGAGCCTGAGTAAGGGTAGGATTGGGGTTAAGTTCAGGCCCTTAGGGTGGGCACCAAGTTTAACCTTCAGGGGGGGGGGGGGGGGGGGGGTGGAGTTTCCCAGGGCATCATGCAGGGATGCCATTGTTCCGGCTATAGCCGGAATTCCGGCTTTCCCGTTTTTTTTATACTAGAAGAAGAAAAAACAATTTTTTACATTTTTTAATTTATTTTTTTTTTATTTCATTTTTTTTATATATTTTTTTTAAGGGAAATGATCCCCAAAATAGGCTCAGATTGCACCAGAGAGCATCTGGAACCCGGCTAAAAGGGACTTCGCGTTTCGCGTTTGTGATGTGTGCTTCGCGCACGTTGATGTGTGCTTCCGCGATCATTATTTTGAGTCTCACAAATTTTCAGCCCTGGAGCCATTTGCCACTGGCATCCTGATCATGAGGTGGACCAAATGGGTGTAGACTGTAGACCAATGATCATGAGTCCCCCTTTTTTCAAAATCTGGTTTACAGCTTGACTCTTGATGCTGTAGTCTGCACATGTCAGTTGTCACCCAAGCCCAAGACCTCTGGCAGACCTCAGATTCAAGAGTCAAGCCCTGTTTTAATAGACCACATGCGGATGTCGTCCGGACGATGTCCGATGTGGATGGTACCACCGGGTGAAAGTTTGGACACCGTCTTAACAGGCCTTAATTTGTGCACTTTGAATACTTGTTTAATACAAACATCGCAATTCCCGCTGCATGATGCGATTGCATAGGCCACAATGGCCTATTTATTGCGCATGCCCAACCTTACCAGGGTAGCATAGATCTACTTATACCATTTTCAAGCTTACCGTACCGATGAAAAATACCGATAGAAAAGACCGATGGAATTTCTTATGTAAACAACGGGCAATTCGCAACTTCCCCCCTCTGTCGCGTTCATAGTGCAGGGGAATTTAATCGCCTTTTGCATTCATCGGCCGGAAGTGAAGAATTGTTGCGCAATCGCTTGTAGCGACGTGATCGGACAGGGCGAATGCCAAGGAAAGAAACAGAACATGGGTGCGATATCGTATCGACGATCGATCGTGATAACAAAAAATCCACTATACTTTCAATAAATTTGTTATTGATCCGTTTTAAATATTGTTCAGTTCATCATTTGGTTATATAAATATATATTTTATAATAAATATATTATTATAACGATGTACATGAAATAGTATTATTGTTTTAAACCTTTATATTCATGCAACATACAAGTAAAACGAATCAATTTACTACGTAAACAAAACATCAACAAAAACACGTGCACGATACTCGAGGTTCACTTTACACGAGCTAGCTATGCTGGCGCAGCAAATATTATCGCATGCCGTGTTTCCGAAAAAAAAAGCGCACGTTACACTGCTTTAGCCGGAACAAGATGACCTTTGACCGTTCTTCATCGGTGTTTTTTCACCCGAACCATTTCATGCTGCCTGTTCTATCGGAGTGACACCGATAGAAAGAGAATTTCTCCTACTCTAAAGTAGGAGAATTTAATCGCCTTTTTTCTCTTCTTTTCATCGCCTATTCTATCGGCTTTTTCACCTCTGTAGCATTCATGCTGGCCGTTTCATCGGATGCGTCCGGACGCATCCGATGAAAAGTCCATAAGCTTGAAAGCAACACTAGATACACCCACCTTAACTGGCCCTTTGTCAGGACAACCTCCGGACATCACCCAGACCTAACCTAAACAACTTGGTTAAAGTCTACCCAGACATCATTAAGACACTTCTTAGATTGCACAGGTCTCTTGACATGCAAGGGGTAGAAATTCTGTCTCTGTCGTGGATATGGATAAAAGGGCAAATGGAGTCATGTTTATTGTTAGATAGTTACATCTGTGCATGCACTCTAGCAGTAAAGATAGACAAATAAAATGTTTAATCTCTTCATGTTTAAAACAATTAAGTTGTAGTACTGATAGTAGAGAAAGTACATTTTTAAGTCATGTCTTTTCTTGTGTCTCATATAATAAATGTAGATTCTTCTCTTATGTTTGGAATAGCATATTATATTACTGTGAACCGCCCTCGGCCCCCGTATATTTCCTACCCTGATACAATACAGTTTTTCTTTGTCAATTATAAGCAAGCAATATGATATTTACAATATATTCTCAACTCAGTTTGATGACACATCGTACATTGCATATGTGCACATGTTTGGTGGCCGCTATACACAGGTCTCACTGTACATACAATACTCACTTTTTATAGTTTAAAGGGATAGTTGAGTTCTGGTAAGGAGAGTACAGTTTTGGTGAAACTGAATTTTAGTAACCAAAACCTGCATCATTACATTACAAACTAATAGTTATGACTAGAAAGGAACACAAAATTACAAATGAGGTAGTAAAAAATCATGTTATCATTCAAAAAGAGCCGTTACAACGTAAGAGGGCGCTCTCTAAACACTCATCGGTTTCAACCATTTTGAATAAAATATTGTGCATGTGATGCTTTGTTGAAATGGTGATTACATAGAGAAATAACCAACAACTATTTTAATACCTATTTTGTAACTTTTTGAAAAGAGGAAGCATTTTTTTGAATTTTTAACGGCTGGTTCAAAATTCTCTAATAAACCTGGGGCCCCAGGTTTATTACAAATTGTTATATTTATGGATATTTCAGCCGTCTCTGAACCGATTTTGATCAAACAAAGATGATTTTATTATTTAAATATTATGCTCTTTCAAATTTTACACTCAGTTTTTCATTACCTCACAAAAAAAAAGTAGTCTAGCGCCCTCTCTACCAAAACTCAACTATCCCTTTAATGCAATAAGCAAGGGGATACAAATATTATGCAGGAAACTGAAAGAATGTTCCACCGCCACCCCAATTATTAACGGTCGGTCGCATCGTTAATGAAATGACTCGCTCGTGATGGAATGATCACGAGAGTGCGAGCCATGAGTTTGGCTCTCTGCCAAGTTTTTTTCCGGTCATCGTCGAGGTCAGGTAATAAAAGTGGAACCCTGGGGGGAAAAAGAACGTTATTCTGCACTATTCTGCACGTATACCAGTAAACGTTTTATTATTGTACACAGGCCGACATTGGTGCTGTGTTATTGTTTATGTGCATGGTATTGATTGCTTCATTGTATATCAAGCCTTTATTTACATTTTGTTTGTGAAAAGGTTCCTGGAAATTTGTGTACAGTTATCAATATTTTTTCTTTTTCATTTTTGTATATTTTGTATAATGTATATATATTCATGTTATGCAGAAGAAAAATAAGTTAAATGATAAATCCATTGATCAACAAATACATATTTTTCTTGTTGGATTGAGCAATTATGAGCAAAGAAATAATGTCCATTTTACACACAAATGTTCTAAAAATCCTCCTTTTCAATACTTTGTTTGTGAAATGGTTCTCTTAAAGGGAGAGATCCACTTTTGCAAGCCAAAATTCAAAAGTTGCGAGGTTATTGTCTTATATGAAAGGAAATGTCATTTAATGGCATGCCTGAAAAAATTAGGGCTTGAAATCTCTTTTTCGTGGAGTTATAGACCTAAAACTGAATAAACTGAGGGACGTCGGTTAATTAGGTACATACGTATTTTTCGGCCGGTGAGTAAGTTCGTACATAGATTTCACGGAGTGCCAGATCGGTATGCATGACCCCTACATAACCCGCGCTAGCTACGTGGACCCGCGCATAAGTACTAATGTGTGAGCGTTTACCAAGCAAAATACCCAAACATCACTTAAACTGACTACATGTAATTATATATTCTTTCTTTTTGAGATCTTTTTTCCGTGACATACCTTTACCAATGTCGGCTTCACAATACCTTTACGAGAATTAGTACTATATTGTTGTAATATTATGCTACATCAGTTGAACTCCTTTATTGACCGATATATAGTTTAAATGGAGGGACGCATTCGTTTTTAGCTCATCCCGGCCCGAAGGGCCCGATGAGCTTATGCCATGCCGTGGCGTCCGTCCGTCCTTTCGTCCTTCCGTCCTTCCGTCCGTCCGTCCGTCCGTCCACAGTTTTCAAAATGCTTCTTCTTCGTTATTTTTTCAACCGATTTTGATTCTGATTGTTTCATAAGATAGGGCTAGGAGGGGGATTTAAAACTTCTACACAGAATCGTGAAATTCATTTATACATGCTAATTTATGCAAATTTATTCGAAATCACAAAAAAATGCTTCTTCTCCTTCATTTCTTGACCGATTTTGATTTGGTTTGCTTTATCTGGTAGAGCTAACTTTGGTACACTAAACTTCTACACAGAATTTTGAAATTTTTCTCCATTAATTAATTATGGTAATTTATGCAAATTTATTCCAAAAATCACAAAAAATGCTTCTTCTCCTTCATTTCTCGACCGATTTTGATTTGGTTTGCTTTATCTGGTAGAGCTAACTTTGGTACACTAAACTTCTACACAGAATTTTGAAATTTTTCTCCATTAATTAATTATGGTAATTTTTTTATTTATTTATTTATTTATTTATTTATTTATTTATTTTTTTTTATTTATTTATTTTTTAATTTATTTATTTTTTTTTTTTTTTTTTTTTTTTTTTTTTTTTTTTCCCATGTCCCTTCTGGGGCGTCAAATTTATATTTTTTTTCACTCTATTTTTTTTTTAAATTAATTTTTATGTCCCTTCCAGGGCATCACATTATTTTTTTTTGACCAGTTGAAAAGTGTACCACATGAAATTTGCGATATTTGATGTTGCGAGATGCCGGATGAGCGCTACGTCATTGACGTTCTGGTTCATTCGTAGAATCCAAATTAGAGGGCTGTTCGCTCTGATTTTTTGTTGTTGCGTGTTACATTGATCCCCATCCGTCAACTGAAAGCTGTTCAGACGTTTTTGTAAAAAGTGGACCTGTCCCTTTAAATGTGTGTACAATTACTATTATGACCATAGGCCAAAAGTGGTGTGCAATGGAGTGTTTAGATATAAGGTTTTCATTTTTTCAAGTCTTTATTACATTTTGTTTGTGAAATGATTCTCTAAAATGTGGGTACAATTATTGTTATGAACACAGGCCAACAGCAGTGTGCAATGGAGGGTTTACATAAATTAGATATAGCTTTCGTTTTGTATCAGGGCTACATTATGTTTGTTGTTTATGATTCTCTGAAATTTTTTTTACAATTATTATTATGACCACCGGCCAACAGCGGTGTGTGCAATGGAGGGTTTAGATACGGCTTTCGTTTTGTATATCAGGCCTTCAATATGCTTGTTGTTTATGAAATTTGTATAAATTTAGCTGGGGTGTGGGGGGGGGGGGGGGGGGGGGTCTATTTGTTCCCTCCCAAACAAAATAAATTTTGTACAGATAAAAATAATATAGAGCACTGATCGAGCTTAGTAAACGTTTTTTAAATGCTGTATAGCCTTTATTAGTGCTGAGTCTAAACATTTTTTTAAAATGTTTAAACATTGAGTATTCATGAAAACATTTAAATGTATAAACAAAATTAAATCTTTTTGTTTTAAAAATGTTTTTTAAAATGTTTAAAAAAACATTAAGGGCCAACGTTTAAACGTTTAGTTTTTTAGCTCATCCGGCCCGAAGGGCCCGATGAGCTTATGCCATGCCGTTGCGTCCGTCGTCCGTCCGTCCTTCCGTCCTTCCGTCCGTCCGTCCTTCCGTCCCGTCCGTCCGTCCGTCCTTCCGTCCGTCCACAGTTTTCAAAATGCTTCTTCTTCGTTATTTTTCAACCGATTTTGATTCTGATTGGTTCATAAGATAGGGCTAGGAGGGGGATTTAAAACTTCTACACAGAATCGTGAAATTCATTATCTATGATAATTTATGCAAATTTATTCGAAATCACAAAAAATGCTTCTTCTCCTTCATTTCTCGACCGATTTTGATTTGGTTTGCTTTATCTGGTAGAGCTAACTTTGGTACACTAAACTTCTACACAGAATTTTGAAATTTTTCTCCATTCATTAATTATGGTAATTTTTAATTTTTTTATTTTTTTATTTTTTTATTTTTTTTATTTTTTTTATTTTTATTTTTATTTTTTTTGTTTTTGTTTTTTGTTTTTTATTGTTTTTTTTTTACTTTTTGTATTTTATTTATTTATTTATTTATTTATTTTATTTTTATTTTTTTTTAAATTTTAATTAATTTATTTATTATTATTATTATTATTATCATTATTATTATTTTTTTTTTTTCCCATGTCCCTTCCGGGGGCGTCAAATTTATATTTTTTTCACTCTATTTTTTTTTAAATTTTATTTTTATGTCCCTTTCCAGGGCATCAAATTTTTATTTTTTGACCAGTTGAAAAGTGTACCACATGAAATTTGCGATATTTGATGTTGCGAGATGGCGGAATGAGCGCTACGTCATTGACGTTCTGGTTTTTTTAATGGAATAACTCGGTAATATAGCCTTCATGAATACTGTTGAAACGGCAACAGATTTTAATTAGCATGATTCAACTTAAATATTTGTCCTTTTTTATTTGCCATGGATTCAAAACCAACCAAAACAGTGGAAAAATGCATGAGGGCCCCAGAAATGCCTAAAAGAGCCCAGGAAAATGTACCTAGAGTCCATCTCAAAACAAATTTTAGAGAGTTATTTTCATGAATGCAGGCCAGCTGTAAAAGTAGCACCCGGAAAATAAATTTTAATTGTTTTTTCCCTGAACCACACATTAAACAATTCAGAAAAACCCAGGTCTCCTGTTTACCTTTTACTTTAGTGGTGTCTGTTACATATTAAAATCTTCAAACAATGATAACAATCCCCATGATTGCGTGTGAATGGATGTAGACCTCATGACAGCTAGGACAGGTTATGAATTGGAAGTAGGCATGCGAGCACTTTGAAGGACCAATCATTCATTCTCATTTATTTATAAGCCCTTAAAGGGACTGAGTAACATTGTCCAAATCCTCAAAATAAATTTTTAATTCTAGCGGTTCCCTCATACCTTGTTGTATTCATATTAACAATAAAATCATGGGACAGGTTTCGGTTTTTCAAATTTCCCTTTCGTTACAAAGATATGTACGATCAAGGTATTCAGATAAGAAAAACTCCGGGCAAGTTTTTCTTCTGTGTACAAAGTGAGTGCAGCGAGTTATTGAATATCATTTTGCATTTTCGCTCATTACTTGGCCATGCAATGTCCATTTGACTTGAAATGTTCACACAATACCCTGTGGGCATATATGAGATAACAATAATATACATTGCATCAACCATTCATCACTTTTTGCACATGTCAACAAAGTTACTAGATCCCTTTAAAACTTATTGTACTTTCACATGGATTCAAATTCAAAACCAACCAAAACAGTTACATATTAAAAAATTCATATAAATGTAACCAGTTCTCTTGTCTACCTTTTAGTGGTATCTGTTACAGATTAAAAACTTCAAACAATCCCCATGCTTGCGTAGTAATTGATCGTAAATCTATGTACACAATGTGACAGCTACGATGGTTATGAATTGGAAGTATCATATGCATGCGAGCACTTGGAAGGAAATCATTTATTTATAAGCCCTTCAAACTAATTGTACACTCGCATGGATTCAGAACCAACCAAAACACTCACACACATACAATATCCAGAAATAACCAGTACTTTCGTTTACCTTAGACAGGGCTCCACACTCACCTATTTAGTCAGTGGCCCAGTCGGGCCAGTGAAATAGTTTCTTCCCCTATTCTGGTGGCCCGAAAGAAGATTTACTGGCACCAAAATTGTATTTCACGAGTAAGTTTTTTACTATTCAAAATATCACTCTTTCCTAATCAAACCTGTGATTACAGATGAAGCACGACATAAAAGAAAACAAGATATTTTAATTTTGTCAATGTCGGGTTGAAAATCTACTTGCCCGATCGGGACACCAAAATATGACTTTCATACATTTTGCTGGCCCCAAGTGCAATTTCACTGTGCGAGTGTCGAGCCTTGCCTTAGAAGTAAGTGGTATCTGTTATATAAAAAAAAATTTTTTTTAACGTTTCACGATCGATATGATGTCAGTTTTGTACTTGCATAATGTTACATAACAGGGCTACCAGGAAATGTTTTTTATCCTTGTATAACAAGAGGAAATAACACCACCCCGTTGACCTTAAACCCAAACCTTCCCAAAGAACTTGACCATCTTGAATTCTTGTTATCTTGACCATGACACATGATACAGCCAGAACCCATTGTTTATCAGCATTGACCCACCACCAGCAGTAGCGAAATGTGGTCAGGCCGAAATTCACAAAAGTTGATATTATTGTCTTGTATATAATGAAAGAAAATACCATGTATGAGCGAGTCGTAGAAAACCAGGACTTGAGAACATATATTATGCACACAATAGATGAGTGTGGAATGCAATGATTGTACGCACTTGGACTTCTTTAAAGGGGACCACCAGGCAAAGAACAACAAACAGTTATATATGTTTTGGTATCGTTCTGTGATCCTAAATAGATGCCCAACACTTAGCAAAGGGTTGTGTGATTCATAAACAATACAATTGATTACCTCCACTTACGGAACCAACATGGCCTCATGGTTCCATACGTGCCAAAGGTCTGAGACAAGTTACCAAACCATCCTATCTTCTATTCATGAGGTCACATAGTTACTATGCATAGATTATTGGGCCTTAAAAAAAGAAAGCATATACAGGGGCTCTGCGTGATTTAGCGACTTGGCTCTGCGTAGTAGCCCCTTGATAGGTTTTCCCTGTAGGAGGAGGGGGTTGGGAGGGTGACGACGATGATGATGACGATGATGACGATGATGATGATGACGATGATGATGATGGTGATGGTGACGGTGGTGATGTTTATGATTATCATGGTCATGATGATTGATGATGATGATGATGATGATGATGATGATGATGGTGATGGTGATGGTGATGATGATCGTGATGATGGTGATGATGATGAAGATGATGATGATGATGATTATGTTTATGATTATCATGGTCATGATGATGACGACGATGACTATTGCAGGGAAAAAATTAATATTTTTTATTTCGAGGGCTCCCTATCTAATTTTATGGAAGTTTTTCGGTCGCTACTTTTCCAACTTTCGGGGGCTACACATTTCTGGGGCTCTTTTTTCGAATTTTATGGGCTACTATTAAAGGCATATATGCGTGGGTTATAAAGGGTAGTCATCAAATTCCAACTCGACTCCACCGTAATCTCTCGAGGTAAACTCACGATATGTGTTGGATCGATCGAAGAGAGGTGCTTCAAAATATCTGAACAAAGGCCTTCTTATGAAATTGCATGCAGCAAACAAATTTCTCACGCTGTCACCTAGGCATCAAACGGCGGCACTTTGAAGTCGGTTGCGGTTAAGCGTGTTACGTGATATTTTCGCTCGTAAACATCTCTGATGGATCTCCATTCGACTAGTACAAACATTCCGAACGCGACTATTTTTTATGCATTGTTGACTTGGGTATTCGGAAGTGGGACAGTTTGCGATTGCTACTTATAACTGAGCCAATGGGGATTACGTACCGTGCGTAAAAGTGCGCAAGATGGATCCACGCGTCTAATAACCCACGCATATATGCCTTTAAGCTCTAATGCTGTAAGTGATCAATGGATTGGCATTCGATCACGATCCGATCATGCCAATTTTTAAAAAATGCCGAAAATGCAACGGGGGCGTTTTTTTTTCTTTTTCGGGGGCTCTTTTTGGCATTTCGGGGGCGAATTCGCCCGCCGCCCCCGTGTATTTTTTTCCCTGGACTATTGTAATGATGTGATGATGATTGTTATGCTTCTGTTGCAAGGCACCATATTTCTATATAAATATTGACAGATTTTGCCCAGGTTTAGATTTCATCATGTGAAGAAAATAAAGAAACATATGTTAACACAAACACATTGAAGCAATTATATCCCACTTCACAAGCATCCATTACCAGCATAACAATGTGATTTTAGGTCCAGATGAAGCAAACATTTGCACAGCCGTTATCTGTCTGATGTCATGCGGCCATTGTCTATCCCCGTGTTCACACACAAACATTTTCACCCCTTAATCATCTCTATAGAATCATCACTAACGATACGTCGTATCGCTGGTGATGATTAAATCAAACCTGGTCAACGTTCACACACACACAGAGCATATCGGACACCAGCTGGTTCACAGGTGCCGCCGAACCCCCCCCCAAACATCGTATAAGTGCGCAGTTTGCTACTGCGCAGTGTGTTGTCCTTTTTTTCTGTCTGCGCTCTCTCTCTGCAGCTGTGCGAGCGAACGTTCGCATTAAGCCACGCCCACTTAGTCATGATTAGCCAGTTACGGTTGTTCACACACGGAATAAGCGTGATTCTATAGTCAGCTCTCGTACGAAACGACGATAAAACCAGCGTATCGCTAGTCATCTCTAGCGATACGTCGTTTCGTTAGTAAGCGTTCAGACACACGAATTTTTAATGGGAAGCTGATTCTATAGACAGCTGCTGATTCTTTAGTCATGATTAAGGGCTGAAAATGTTGTGTGTGAACACGGGGTTAGTAGAGAACAGTCAGTGTTTATATTGAATTGTTTGATCAAGGCTCTTGGATCCATCTGCTGAAAGGTCACATGTGTTTGTAGTTTTTCATGCATTTTAAAATTTGTATTAAAGTGATCCAGATTTTTCCAGAAGTGATATATATATTTGAAACTTTTGTCATATATATCTATTCCCAACATCATCGTAAGGTTCTTCTGAATGACATTAGAAAATTTCCAAGAACAAGAACACTGTTTAGATGAAAATTTATGTCACATTTACCCTATTATTTTTACTACAATCAAAAGGTGTTCCGGAACGCTTGTCATTCAATCATAAATATCTCCATAATTAGCGAGACATTAGTTATACAAATCAAAATCCATTTCATTCTTCTTTTATCATAAGCTGAACAACAAGGTATAACTACAAGGGAAATGTGGAAGCTCCAAGAGATTTTGGTTGACTTTGACAAAGTTAATGGATCACTTTAAAGGGACTAAGTAACATTGTCCAAATCCTCAAAACTTACTTGGAACTCTAGTGGTTCTCTCATACCTCGTCATATTCATATTAACAATAAAAACACAGGACAGGTCCCTTTAAAGGGATCTAGTAACTTTGTTGACATGTGCAAAAAGTGATGAATGGTTGATACAATGTATATTGTTGTTATCTCATATGTCCACTGGGTGTTGTGTGAAAATTTCAAGTCAAATAGACGTTATATGGCCTAGTAATGAGCAAAAATGCAAAGTGATGTTCACAAACTCATTGCACTCACTTTGTACACGTTTTTCGCGATCCGTTGGATTATTTTACATCTGAACACTTCAATCGTAAATATCTTTTTAACGAAAGGGAAATTTGAAAAACCAAAACCTGTCCCATGATTTTATTGTTAATACGAATACAACAAGGTATGAGGGAACCGCTAGAATTCCAATTGGATTTTGAGGATTTGGACAATGTTACTAAGTCCCTTTAAGTTCCAAGAGGACCCTGGTACATCATGTTTGTTTTGTATGTCAGAGTCCCATGCATTATGATTTGTACTGTGCATCTGGCAGCATTGCTTCATTGCGGGAGCTTAATTTGTCAAGAAAATATATTTTTCGACAATTTATATGTATTGTCTCACAATTTTTAGAAAACAATGGTATGTTACATAATGTCTCATTTACGTGTCCGTCACCCAAAAATGTTTCGAGGCCGAGACCACTGGCTAAGTTGTGTAAGCAGGGGGGGGGGGGGGGGGGGTGCATATGCACCCAACGCACCCCCACCCCCCACCCCCCCCCCCCCCCCCCCCCCCCCCACCTTGCCATGGGCCTGAAAAGCCTTAAAGTCTTAAATATCTTACAATGATTTTGGTATAGGATTGAAGTCTCAAATGTAATTTTGGGCAATATCTGACACTTTACAGGTGCACCTTTAATCAGAGGACAACTTGTCTTGAGAACCATAACTGTTGACAAACAAAAGAATGTTACCTCACTTTATATTCCATACTCAAATAAGTTGAACACACCTAATTTGAATATGTTCATGCAGTATAATAAAGGCTATGATTATGATTTTTTTAAAGAGCAGATTCCATATTTATAAAAAAAAAAACCTGCTAGCTTAGTTGCATGCTAAGTCTATTTTGGATGATGTGGCTAAGAATTAAACACATGATCTTATAGGTGCTAACTAGGGTTAACTTGGTGGGTACCAAAGGCTTACCCAGCTAAACCAAGTCGGGGACTAGGCAAACTTTTTGTTGCTCACTAAACTCTCCACACTGACCATTTTTGTCAGTGGCATGGTCGGGCCAGTGAAATAATTTATTTCATATTTCTGGTGGCCCGAAAGAAAAATTTACTGGCCCGAAAATTTTATTTCATGAGTAAACTCTTTACTATTCAAAATATTCTCTTTCCTGATCAAACCTGTGAAAATAGATGAAGCATGACATGGAAAGAATAAGATATTTTTGTAATATTGTCCATGTCGGGTTGAAAATCTGCTTGCCCGATCGGGCCACCAAAATACGACTTTTATACATTTTTGCTGGCTCAAATTGCAATTTCACTGGCCTTGGCTTGGGCCAGCGGGCCAGTGCGAGTGTCCAGCCCTGCTATACCATTGTAATACACTTAGCGTGGTACTAAGCTAGCAGGGTTCTAAGCTAGCAGGGTTGTATGAATATAGGCCCAGGCCCATGCACCCAGGACTATATGCCAACACACATTCACAAAGCTGAAAGGAAACTCCCTTCTGAAGCATCCCAAAGTTTGTTTGTTCTTCTCTTATATATGCCCCGGCTGAGTGTACATTATATGCCCTGGCTGAGTGTACAAAACTATAGAATTGTTCTTTCTGAAGTGTACATTTCATGGATCAGTAAGTGTGTTTCACATTGTAAAAAGCTTGAATAAAAATGCATCCTGTCTATTCCTGATTCCCAACCGCAGGGAAGGGGGGAGGTCTCTTTTAGAGCACATCCCATGTTGTCTATTGTTATCATGATGCGAGCTGATTTGCATACATTGTTAGGAGGGTAATTGTTTTGCTTTTCAGTTTTTTTAACTAAGCCCAAAGGTGAGGTTTCTATTTTGACCCATGTTATTAGAGTTGGTGGAAAAACACTGGTAAAACCTTGGATGGTTCTTTTAGAACCACATTATCCAAAGCCAGATGTATTATAATATCACTTGTATTGGCCCCCCACCCAACACACACACAAATTATTCTTGAAACTTAAATTGTTTTTTACATTTGAAGTATGGTTGAAATATTTGAATTCGGTTTGAATTGTATAAGCCATCCATTTACATCATGATTCATGTAGAAAATTGAAAAAGCTCCATCTCATTCGCTTTGCTAATTTATTGTTGCCATGTCACTACTTCCCTATAAGTATTCTTTTTCCTTCTCGTCTTTTCTTTTTCATTCATTCCGTTCTCACCATAATACATGGGCATTAAAATGAACAGGTAGATTATGTATATTTAATGGTATATTATGTTTATATATATTCTAGTGTTCTAAATTAACTTTCTTTTTTAGTGCCCCACCCCCTCCCTCTCCCCCCCCCCCCCCCCCCTCCCCCCAAAAAGGAAAATTAAATAAAATATTTTTAACAATTAGTTTTAAGTAACCAGTAAACATGGTTTCTGAAAATGATTTCCAATAAAACGAAGTATAATACAAATGTGTGTCTGTCTCATTTCGTACTTGTTTGCATCTAGACGGTGTAATATATTTTCTTTTAATTAATTTACAAAATTATGGTTGTTTGAATCATAAAGTGAGCTTCAGTCACTGTCTTTTTATGTTCATTTTGGTGGCCTGATCGGGCCACCGCCAGGTTATCGCTAATGTCGAGCCTTGTATATTTAGAATGAAACAATATAACAATAACATGAATATGTATATAGTTTGCCAACATTCTGCCTGAGCTTTATAATCAACAGCCTTATTTTGTGGTTTGTTGCTATATTATCATGTAATGTGCCGAAATGCTTTAATACTGAAGCTTAATTTAATCTTTAATTATGAAACAAGCACCTCTTTCATAAATAGGTGTCAATCGAACGTTGTATGACGTCATGGGCGTCGATCTGGCATTGATACCCATTCATCAGGGGGGGATGATCCATTCATTCATCCCCCCCTGATGAATAGGTATTACGTAAGTATCGACGCCCATGTATGACGTTATGTATATATGTTAATGTTTACTTAGTATGTGGTTGTTTTTTGTTATATTTTTCATGGACCTGGGTTATTGTAACGTTTTTGATTTGATAAATAAAGATGACTTATATGATAATATCAGGATTAAACATTCCCCTTCATTCTCTCCCATTCCTTCACTACTTCTGCAGGCACAGACCTACAACGAGCTGGGCTACACGGCCGAGAGGAACAAGAGCGCCCTCCTGTTCCGACAGTTGGACCAGCAGTATTCAATCTGCCAGACGCCCCCATTCCAGATCCTGTGGCCAGTCATATGAGAGCAGAGAGATTTGAACTGAGAACCTACAGCAGTATTCGGTCTACCAGATGCCCACTTTCCAGATCCTGTGGCCAGTCATATAAAACATTGCTCAAGAGCAGAGAGATTTGAACTGAGAACCTACTCTTCAGAAGGTTGGACAATCAGTACTCCAGTCTGCCTGAGTCCTGACACCGCCTTTCCAGATTCTATGGCCAGTCTATAAAACATTGCTCATGAGAGATTTGAACTGAGAACCTACTCTTTAGCCACATGCCCTCTTTCCAGAGTATGTGGCCAGTCATTTAAAACAATGCTCAAGAGCAGTCTGGTTATGAGAGATTTGAACTGAGAACCTACTCTTTAGGCTTGTTGGACAAGCAGTATTCGGTCTATCTGCCGCCGCCTTTCCAAATCCTGTGGCCAGTCATTTAAAACAATGCTCATGCAAGAACAGTCTGTTAATGAGGGATTTTAACCAAGAACCTACTCTCCAGACGGTTGGGCCGTCACCACCCTTTTCCATTCTGTGGCCAGTCACTTAACCTGTTCCCTACAAGTTTCTGAAATCTCCATAGACTTTGTGCACAACCCACTCGGTTCCCGTAGTCAAAGGGTTTAAAACATTGCTTTTTGGAGCTTTAAACGCTGGGTCTTTCATTCAAAACATAGAAAAGTACACAAATCTTTCCTAGAGTCCACCCGTGAACAAAGGCCACTTTTCTTGTTTCCCTCAAGGTGGTCACTATACACAGGTTTGACTGTACTAGAATGCCCTGCAATTTAAAAGAGTTTAGTAGAGTACACGCAACCCTTCCTTTTAATCATTCAAGCGTAAAACGTTTGTCCGAGCAAGCGTATTCTAGAGAACAGTGGAACTAGCTAGCGCTGGTCCTGGGTCATTGTCAAGCTCCCCGGCCCCTGGCACATACATTGTATTTTATTGTCTGCTACTTTAAAGGGTACCACCACCCAAAAATAATATTCTTATAAATGAAAGGTAACATATTTAGTATTACATTCCATCAACAAGTTCACAACAATATGTTTCCAGAAAAAAAATATATAATTGGAAAACGCATCACCATTCTAAAGCATGCGTTCATGGGTCTGAATGTAAGAGACTAATTTGTCCAGAGCGAACGAATATCCCGGGATTCTATTGTCTCCAAACGTACGCGTGAATAGCATTGGCGCACTCGCAAATGTTTGGCCTGTACGGAATCAGGAAATAGTAGTGGTTCCGTAAGTGGTGGAAATTAGTTGCTTTGTTTATGAATTACACAACCCTTTGCAAAATGTTGGGTATCTATTTGATATCACAAAACGGTATCAAAACATATAATTGTGCGTTGTTCCTTGCCTGGTGGCCCCTTTTAGGGTCTTTAATGGTCAATCAATTGTCTCCTTGAACGTTTTCTGCAATGCTGTTGTCAATTGATTTTCATTTCATGGCAGTCATCCATTCGGATGACCTGTTTATTTCTGCAAGAATGAATGGGAAAAGTTGGAATAATACGAACAACGCAAAGTATGGTTAATACATTTAGTTTATTGGGAACTTTACCTAGCTAGGTGATCCATATTTATTTTTTGTATTCTCGAAAATGCCCTAAAAATAAACTATAGACTGCAGACTAGATAAGAAAAATGGGTACAAATTGTATAGCTTGAGATACAAGAATAGCTCAATGAGACTATTTTTCCATATATTATTGAGTGATATACGCAGAACATTTGTGACAAATTCTGTAAATTAAATTTACTTTATAATAATACAGTCAGAATATATGGTGCATTTGCATTATTAGTGCCGACAATCATAATACTGTATAAATCCTTTGCCTTGGTTTGCCATACAAGCACATAAATAATCATGCAGTTTTTAAGAATTGCACAAGAAACAAGTGTCTGAATCTAAAAACAGTGCCTGTTCAACAGGGCCAATGGCTAATGTACTGTAAGACCCAAAAGCTGGCATTCAAACTCTTTGACGTCTCCAAACTTATGCTGGATAAATCATTCAAACATTTGATTACAAGGGACTAATGATTTTGTGAACAGATTTTCTTTGTATTACTCTATTACAAAACTATCAACCATTTTATTAAACTATTGCATAAAAGTATAATAATTAATATGGGTGATCAATTGATGTGTCATACTTATATGTGCGAATTATAACTTTTTCAGGGTATTTTTAGAGGTTTCCCAAGATTGTAACAACAAGACTCAGAATTGTTAAGATGGAAAAAAAAGCAGGATCTATGCTCCACTGCAGCCACCTTGGCCCCAATTTCATAAGCTATTGATTTTATTTTGGGCTATCATGCTCCAATGAAGTTGACCCTTTTCATTTCCAAATGACCATGAATAGAGTAGAGATATGCATCCATAGACCTTTCCCAAGCTAGTGTGTTTAGTTTATAAGAGTAGCATTCCTAACCTGTTTGCTACTAGATTTAGGCGTTAAAGGGACTGAGTAACATTGTCCAAATCCTCAAAATAAATTTGTCATTCTAGCGGTTCCCTCATACCTTGTTGTATTCGTATTAACAATAAAATCATGGGACAGCTTTCGGTTTTTCAAATTTCCCTTTCGTTACAAAGATATGTACGATCGAAGTATTCAGATAAGAAAAACTCCGGGCGAGTTTTTCTTCTGTGTACAAAGTGAGTGCAGTGAGTTATTGAATATCACTTTGCATTTTCGCTCATTTCTTGGCCATGCAATGTCCATTTGACTTGAAATTTTCACACAATACCCTGTGGACATATGAGATAACAATAATATACATTGCATCAACCATTCATCACTTTTTGCACATGTCAACAAAGTTACTAGATCCCTTTAAATAGCATGATTACAGGGTTCATGTAATAAGAGGATTAACCTGCCCAAGTCCAGTTGGCAATAGTTAATCCTAATCCAATCACTGATTAAGAAATTGAAAACAAAAATCAATGTTCATGTAAATGGTACAAGACTTAAACCATATTGAAATCTATATGGAAGAATGGAAATGCGGTCGGTCATGCATGAAAAGGCTGATATAACCAAGAGCCCTTTTACCCTTTTACATCTTTAGTAGTCCATTCCATCAACAAGTTCAGAAAAATATAATTCCAGAAAAAATATATTATTGGAAAATGTATCACCATTCTAAAGCATGCGTTCATGGGTCTGCGTGTACGAAGACTACCTTTGTCCAGAGCAAACGAATCGTCCGGGATTCTATTGTCTCCAAACGTACGCGTGGCGCACTCGCAAATGTTTGGCGCGTACGGAACCACGAAATAATACTGGTTCCGTAAGTGGTGGTAGTTAATTGCATTGTTTATGGATTACACAACCCTTTGCAAAATGTTTGGTATCTATTTGATATCACAAAATGGTACCAAAACATATAATTATATGTTGTTCTTTGCCTGGTGGTCCCCTTTAATAAAATACAGTACTATTACTTGTAGTCTTTAGGATTAGACCCTCTTATTTGTCAAGTGATATTAGGAAGTAGAAGTTACACATTAATAGGGATATTACATTTCCTCACCTGTTATTTATGTTTAGTCAATCATATATATTAGACATTAAAGGTGAAATGTGTCAAAGATAAATATTGATTGTAGGTCGTATTTTGTTTTGTTTCATAAGTAGCGTGTAAACTTCCTGGTTGTGTACATGTAAGTATGTGATTATCTCTAATCAAACCATCGTTACATTATCTCTGAACTTACATAAAGGATAATAGTGATAGCAATACAAGTTGTTGCAAAAGAATCTCACACCCAAATGAACCCAAGTAATTTCTTAGTCATTTTACAAATTCACATTAATAGACAGTAGCAGAGGCGTTGATTTGTTCGGAAAACACAATGCATGGGGGGGGGGGGGGGGGGGGGGAGCATTGTTTGTGAACAATGCTCTGTCCACCCAATGCATTGTGTTTTCGGAACGAATCAACGCGCCTGGACAGTAGCTACCGATGTTGTCCTAAGACCAAGCGCGTATATCCGGTCATTTAAAAGGAATATACAAGCTGCGCAAGAGACTAGCTCCAATTTATCAAAATAACATATTAATTTCTCGTTTAAAATATGTCCATTTTGGTAGGAATCAAACAACCTGAATGTGCCTTTAAGATACACAACTTGAACCCGCTCCTTAAATGCAAATAAATGTTCTCTGAAGTAGGTTTTGTGGTTAATAATTGGTCAATTAATTTGATTGTATGTAAAGCGCATAGAGACATTTTTACGTATAGGCTATGTGATATATAAGTAAATTATTATTATTATTTGAGACAATTTGAGAAGTTTGCGCTGCACCATAATGCACCTGCACATACAGTGCAGCTTGAAGTATGTCTTTAGAACCTAGTACTACCTGACATAAGGAAGAAGATTTGCTCAAAACTTCATAGGAATTTTGATTGTTAACATTGCAAGACAAACGGTTAACTCTATATCTGAAGTTTGAGATAGTGAGGCACTTTTGCACAATGTTATGTTAAAAATTATATTCATATTGATGTATATAAACTTCGATAAACACAAGTTTATTAATAAAGCGACTGGCTGAGCCAGTAATGCATGAAAAAAATTGTTGTACATGATATATGTTATTGTCTGAGCTATATATGATTGAATTGAAAATACTTATTTTCATTACCCAAATTTATTGCAGGAAGTTCCTTCATCGTCATTTCAATGTAAATGTAGTAGAATATTCATATAACTGGTGGTCGAGTACCTCTCTGCAACACAGTGCGTGCGCGCGTAGGATCCTGCATACAGTAATCGCTTGCGCTCTGCGTCTTTTTGAGGAGCGTATCATTGCCATAGAGTTGTGTATATACAGCTCTATGATCGTAGCATAAATAAACATTGCTCACATTGCGTATAAACATATGCGTGATTGTCTCATCAAAAAGATATTCATGGACAACTCACTACATTGATTTCGCGAAGAATGCATTTCACATACTCTTAGAAAAGTTCCTTCTTTTAATTGCACGTCAATTTTGGTAGGTACCCAAAACCTGAATGCACCTTTAACCAGCTCCACATGCATTGCAGACTAACATTAGTGCCCCAAATCCAGTGCTACTCAAGAGCATTTTGACATGGCAGTGACCTCATCTGGATATAGGACTAGGAACTTCTTCTTCTAGATCAGATGGATGAAGAGATGGATGGATAGAAAGGTGGATGGAGGGATGGAAGAGTGGGTGGAGTAATGGATGGATGTGTCAATGGATGGATGGATGGATGGATGGATGGAAGAGTGGGTAGAGTAATGGATGGATGTGTCAATGGATGGATGGGTGGGTGGGTGGGTGGGTGGGTGGGTGGGTGGAGGGATGGATGAATGAATGGATGGATTGATAGGCCTATGGATGAATGAATGGATGAATGAATGGATGTATCAATGGATGGATAGGTGGAGGGATGGATGTATCATATGTATCAATGGATCTATGGGTGGGTGGGATGGTGGGTGGATGGATGGATGGATGGATGGGTGGATGGATGGATGGATGGATGGATGGATGAATGGATGGATGGATGGATGGGTGGATGGGTGGATGGATGGGTGGATGGATGGGTGGGTGGAGGGATGGATGGATAGGTGGATGGATGAATGAATGGATAGAAAGGTGGGTGGGTGGAGGGATGGATGGATTGATGTATGGATGGAAGGGTGGGTAGGTTTGTGTGTGGATGGAGGGATTGAAGGGTGAGTGGATGTATAAATGGAAAGGTGGCCGGTGGGTGGATGGATGAATATATAGAGCGATAGACATCAAACAGAAGATTACATATTTATAGTCAGTGTTGTATCCGAGTCCAGACCATACGAGTCCGGAGTCCGAGTCCAACTCTTTTTTTAACAATTATTTATTTAATTTTACATTTATTACGTTTCTTTACCAAAGGCAATTGATCTATCACTCAATCAAGTGATTAAAAAGAATCACTTCATACAGACAAACATTGACCGGCCTCGAGCTGGACTGGCCCAGTCATCGAGTCCGTGACCTTCCGAGTCCGTGACCTTCCGAGTCCGAGTCCGAGGCCGGAGTCATCCAACACTGTTTATAGTTTTGTTTTACCAAACATAACATACATAACATAATAACATTGCATGTTGTTACGATTTTTATGAACCAAAATTTGTACTTTTTTCAGCCATCACATGCATGCTTTAAAATCCTTGAAATACTTTTGGGAGTGAAATGTACTGTATTCAAATTTTAGACCTAGCACTTTTTTCCCCGTAATCGGGGACCCTATATAATTATAAACATATATCGCAAAAAGCATACTGAATAACATCATCATTGACAATGACAAAACATACCCAAAACACACCCCGACCACGCCCCCTGACGTGTGCCACTTTGCATTTAGCACCACGCATGCCGCACATGTCCAGGCGCCAGGCGTGCACGGAGAGATCGGTGGTCAGCATTCATTCAATGCAATTTTGGTCAGGAAGTATAATAGGTTACAGTTGTTTACATCGATGGTAGTTGCACATGTGCAGGTGCTCATACGGAAATGAATACTGCGATCCATTTTGGCAACAAAATGTCAATTTTTATTCGTAAACTGAATTAAATTGCAATATGAATATGTCAGCTATTTATCGTATACGACGCATGAAGTATATTTATTATCATAAAATCCATACCGTGTTAATGTAAATGATGCAAAACGGCGTTCTTGACAATACTATAGTATTAGTACAGCCACAGGCACACAAGTTCACAACCAAGGAAAACAAACGCTAGCTAGTTCATCTCTAAAACACGACTACATAAACAAGAAGGCATTATTACATTTTAAACGTCCTAAACACTTGATATTTCAATTCAATATAATCAGATCAGATTAGTCCCAGACATATCTATACAAGTAGTATTTGTTGTTTTTGAAACCACGTGGAAAATATAATTCTTTCATCATTAAATTATATCGCGTAAATAGCGTGTGCGTGCGGTGTATGGTGAAATCCGTTTCACTCGCAGAACGCGTGGCCCATTCATTATAATACTAGTTCTCTCTAGCTCTTTCTCCGTATTATTGTACATGATTTTTTTTCTCACGGTCCGTTTACGAGTCTTTAATATAGACTCATTGAATCACAATCATGTACATTTTTTATGTTTGGTCCATGAAATTGGTGATACTATTATGAATATCTATTTTTCTACATCACGATGTGTAAATTATTGATAAGTTTAAGCGACGACGTATCTGAAATATTAATTCAAAAGGCAATACATGTAATTTGATTTCGGAAGTGTACAAAGTCTGTTTACTAAGACTAGGCTTTGTTTTCAATCGACACAATGAGCACGTGGTTGTGACGTCCCGATACATGTGCATACACAGCGTGCGTGATATCTCAATGACACTCAGGAAGCGAGCCAATGGGCGTGAACCGCATGCTAGCGCGGTCCAATGGCAGAACAACAACGGTGCCGGTGAACGCGTCATTGCCTCATAGGTTTTTATACAGGACAAAAAGCTATATAACAGAATTTTCCCTCGTGGTAACATCATTCCGCGGGACTTATTTCAGGGTGAAAACTGCCAAACCCAAGCAAGGCATCTAAAGAACGGATTACATTTAGCTTTCTACTTTTTGGTAAGTTGAGACATACATTTTAAAACTCATTTTAAGACTTGTTTTCATGTTTGTAATCATATACTTTTATAACTGTGATCAGCGCTGTGCGTGGAATAATAGGTTAATACTTTTATTGTATTTCTTTTTGAAAACGCGGTGGGTGCATCTATTTTTTAGTTTTGGTGTGGTGCAAGTGATGGTTGTCGTATCTAGTCAACATCTTGTCTGGAACTACTAACGCACGGCGCTGTTCACAGAATGCCAGGATCTGGAAATAATCTGATATTGATAAGCTCAACTTGAATGAGTGACATATAACTTATAAGTTATACTTAGTTATATTTATAACCATGATAACCAGCCGTGTCATGACTCGTTCACTCGTGTGAGTGCAGTGATGAAGAATGTGTCTGATGGCTGATGGCGATGCAGCATTTTATTAATTTTCCCAATAAATTGAAACAAACTGTGATTTACACTTAATTACCAATAAACAATAGGCAATACCACCACACAGACAGTTCGTCATGATTGATGGTGTCAATGCCAATCACCCAATGGCAATGGTTTACTACTTTACACAAATTACAGGTTTATTTTTAAGTTGAAAAAATATTAAATTTAAACTTCATAATCATAAGATTTTTCCCAGAGTTATGAGGGAGTCTGACATGTCAGAGAATGTAGACTAATCATTACATTATTGTATACATTTGTAAGATCCTTCTGAATGAATGATGTGTGAAATCTGTTGGCAGATTTATTGCCTACTGACTGAAACGCATTCTACAATGTTCTAGAATTATAGTAGAAAGCTTTTCATTCAACTTCAATCGATCATAAATATATCTCTAAAAGTCTTAAGAAGTTAGGGAGACATTTATTTTTAAAAATCAATGCCCATTTAAATTTTCATTGTGTTACCATTGCAAAACGACACTACTGTATGGACAAGGTCAAGGTACAAACTACAATGTACATGTACAAGTCTACGAGATTAAAAATGTGAAAGCGCCTCTAGATTAGTCTAGACTAGTCGACTACATCATACATGTAATTGTGATTTTTATTGAATTTGTCATTGTTGATGGATCACTTAAAAAAGGGGAATTCCACCCCAGAAATGTGATGTTTGCTATAATTATAAAATGAAGTGAATATGAAGAATCATGATCGAAAATCTGAGCCAAAATGGTAGAGCAATAAAAAAGTTATAACAGTATGAACTTTGCTCCGATTTTTAGTATCGTTCGCCATTGCTATCGATCGTGACGTCACTTGCGAGCTGCAGCCATTTTCCAAAGAAAAAAAAACTTTCGTCTTTTTTTCCGATCTTCCGATTTTTTCTGCATGATCGGAAATCGGCAAAAACGATCCGATCAACCATGATCAGATCGGGATCGGCATGCCGATCCGATTATCGGTTACAGCATTAATACAAATCTTCTTCCAATGTCAAGCCTCATAAATTACTATTGACTCGAGTATTGACAGTTTAAAAACTATAAAACTAAAAGCAGTTTTCAACAATAGAGCTTGGTGAGTTGTTTGATGGCCTAAGACCCCTGTTACACCAACCGAAAGGCCAGCCTCGGGCCGGCCTTTAGGTTGGTGTAAACGCACGAAAAATTGAAATGCGGTACCAAAAGCGGGTCCGCCTTCGGACCAGCTCAGGAGGTAGTCTCGGGCCGGCCTTTTGTTGATGTAAACGCAAGCGGACCCAAATGCGCTTCCAAACCCACTCGGCTGTACATGAATACGTAAACGCAGAGCGCGTTGACGCGCTCTGCGTTTACGGAGTTGGGCGCCACTACGACGAAAAAAGGAACATGCGAAAGGCTCGACAAGGCAGTGTAAACGCACGAAAATGCGGGTCCAAGTACCGCAATGTAGGCTAGCCTCATGCTAACTTAAATTTTCATACTGCCAAATAAATCTAACTTACAGCCACTAAATCTGACCTATAGCCACCAAATTTAGGGTTAGGGTTAGGGTTGAAGTTAGCGACCACAAATAATATAGCCTACTAAAGTATAGTTTTGCCAAAATTGTTGCTGGGGCAGTATCATTTCGTAAGTCTTTCATGAAAACTATAGATTGGGCAATCAAGTCTAAATATTTTTAAACTGACAAATGAGAAAAATGTATCTCTTCCTCAAACCTCGTCCATAACTGCAGGTTTGATCAGTAAATTGAGTGAGATGTCAAGAAGCGAAAAAATGTGCTTTTATGCAGGCAAACTTAAAACTAGTAAAAGTAACACCTTAAAATATTGTTTGTCCCCTGTAGTCCCAATAGTACATGTAGGTGCAATTTCCCGAACATCAAATAAGTATGGAGCCCTGTCAAACTGCTTTATTAGAGTATTATTTTTGAGATGCTTTTTTAAAACTGTCTAAACCTGTGTATAAACAAGTAAAGTGGCCACTGAAGTCTGAAGGCAGGTGACCTCTGTCGTCCGGTTGTACATTAAAAACAAATTCTTTTACAGTACATGTAATTTCCAAGACCAAGCTAGGGTTTGCTGAATCAAAATGACAGATTATGCAGCAGCCACAAACGGAGACTGTCGATACAGTATCAGTCAAAATAATCTCATACTATATAATAATATAGGGAGGTGGAAACAAGGGGAAATGTTATAAATGGAGTCTGAGAGCCTCTGTTCAGTACAATTTGTATAATAATAATAATAGTGGATACTTATATAACGCACGTTCCGTCTGTTTATTTGTAAACTTCTGTTATCTCCCATTTCTACAGGAAACCAATTAGCTGAATCAAAATGACGGATTACGCAGCAGCCACAAACAAGACTGTCATCGACAGATATAGGGAGTTGGACTCCGATGGCATGTGCCAGGTCATGTACGTGTGGATAGACGGCACTGGAGAGAATGTCCGGTGTAAGACCAAGACCATGGAGCAAGTACCAGTGGTTCCAGAAGGTAGGTTAACTGTACTGTACAAACGTAATATTCGCGGTGAAGTTGGCATCCGCAAACATTAAAACCTGCGAATATGCAATTTACTGTATAATATATTAATAATTTTGATGAGGGTCTTACGATCGCCCGCAAAATTAAAAACCTGCGAATGTGTTTTTGCGAAACATGATCACATGAACTTCGGTCACTACGTTACAAAATTTGGGTTTGCTTTATAAAGTTATAAATTATACATGTAGGAACTAGGTGGGCTATGAACAAAGACTAATATAATAAAGGAAACGAATCGTAAAGTTGATTTCAAAGACATAATTTATCATTACATTCTGCTTTATACATGTATGTAGTGCACTACACATGTTTTAAAGGTGATTTATAAATCATAGGTAGCTTTTATTTTACTGCACTTGTTGGTGGAACTTTTCATTCATGGGTGTTGGCTCCCTTCCAGCATATCCGGCTTTAGAACCGGCTTTCTAATGAAAACAATAATACTTGACTGGCTGGCATTTGACGCATTTGTTTGGGTGTTGCTGGGGTTTTGCTCGGAAAGGAAAGAAAAGAATCAACTAATTATTTGAACTTGCATGACTCGGTGATCATTCATGTGAACTCTTGCATTGATAGTGCCACATGTGCATTCAGGGATGATATTCCAGTATATTTGAGCATCACTGGCCATGAATAACAATGCACAATGCGTGGTGGGGCTAAATAGGGTGTTTCTAAAAGCTGTATTCATCTCATTGTTTGCTGGGTGCATGCATTCCACACATGTATGCTATAATGCGGTGTGATATTTGTACGGGAATTGTTATCTCTCCATTAAAAAATTCATTTTACATTGACTTTTATTGGCATGCGTAATGAACTCGCCTCCAAATAGGGTGGGCCCCATAGCCTTTTTTGTTTTGCTACATTTTCTCTTAAAATTTTCAAAACCAGAAAACCTTAACAAATTTGGTATCATTTTAAAGAATATATGCTGTCTGTCTGCAAAGTACTACTACTACTACAAATGAAAATATCTCCCGCAATTTAATCATGAACCCCATACAATTATATTGCTGCAAAGGTCCAAGTGTGCTCTGCGTGAAAACATCATCATTAGTTGTTTAGAGCTACATGTACATCAGAAAAAGTTATGGAAAATATTAAGTGTACATAATTAAAAAAATTAAGTGTACACCTACATGTAGTGTTATTTCTGAGTGCACATTGGATTCCTTGTGGGTCCAACAGCGACATATGTGACCGGCTATAGTAAAACCCTGCCCCTATCGGATATTCATGTTTTGACGAAATGGGCATTTAAGTTCACATTATGTGTAAAAGACTTATTATTGTAAAATTGAAACGGTCTATCTTCACCGATTATTGACCAATTTGTTAGAACAAAGCATCAAATGAAAGCTTGTGATGAGGCCTTTCTAATGGTATGACAATCTACATTTTGATTTATACAGACAAGTACAGGGTTTTGCTATAGCTGGTAACATGTATACCTCAAGCCGTGTTAACTTTTTAAACCTCCCTGAATGTGCAAGTTGGCTGTTCTACACTATTTTTAAAATATTTTATATATTGCAAGTTCCTAACAATATACCTCATTTATTCCTTCCTCTAGACTGCCCAGTTTGGAACTTTGATGGTTCGAGTACAGACCAGGCGGAAGGCTCCAACAGCGACATGTACCTCAAGCCGTGCAGACTCTTTAAAGACCCATTCAGGAAGGGAGACAACAAACTCCTGTTGTGCGAAGTCTACAAGTACGACTGGAGGGTAGCAGGTAGGTTATAGAGTAGAAAAGGAATTTAATTTTGTTAAAAATTGATTGAATTTGGAGATTTTTAAAATTAAAATTATCGAAAATGGTATTTTCATGAATTGTCTTGTTACCTTGCATCAGGCAACTAATAATTCTGTTCAACTACGGAGGGAAATTTGCAATTTCTTTTAAGTCTCATCAAGAAATGAGCAGGCAAGCAAAATTTCTGTTCGGACAAATCAAATTTGAGAAAAAGAAATTTCTGCACAGAATGTGAGAATGTGATGTAGATCATGTAGTCAAATGTAGTTCAAAAGGAGAATGGTTTTGGCTGTTTGCTGGTAACAGAATTGCAAAGAACAACACAGAATTTTCCCCAAGTTTGTCATCAATTTTTTATTTAAATGGACTTTAAATGTTTTTCCTCCTCCAGAAACCAACTTCAGGAAGGGTTGTGCCAAAGTAATGCCAACTCCTCCGAATTGCACAATCTTTCCGAATGTTTCTGAGAATATTTTATTTTAAATTTTAAAATTGTATGTTTTTTCTCTTCCCCAGAAACCAACTTCAGGAAGAGTTGTGCCGGTGTGATGAAGCGTGCAGACTTAGAGCACCCCTGGTTTGGAATTGAGCAGGAATATACCCTCCTCGGCAATGACAGGTGGCCCTTTGGCTGGCCCAAGCAGGGATTCCCAGGACCCCAGGGTAAGTCCCACCATTTTATTTCATTTTCCTCTCAAATTGACAGCAAACCAGGAACAAAAATTATATTTGTTTTGCATTGAACTCTAATTACTCTATGCAAATTTACAGGGGCTCTTTTATGATTTTCGGGGGGCTCTTTTTGACATTTTGGGGGCGAATTCATCCCGAGCACCTGTGTAATTTTTTCACTGCAAGAAACATTTGTATTGTGTCAAAGGGGACCTTTTTAACCCATTAATGGACTATTCTCGAAAATACTGGGTTTAATGGTAATTAAATTTAATACCAAAATCAAATCGTCTTCAATGGGTTTAAAGTTAAGTGATAGAACAATAAGTTAGTTAATCTGTCAATGAATGTCTTTTTGAACTAGGCTTGTTTGTGCGCACTTCATATAACACTGAGCCAATAATATGCACTTTCGAAAGCCACTCACAAGATGGCACCGCACATTTGACTTGCAAATACAAACTACATGTACCTTTTATTTGTGGCTACACATGTGTTGTAGTAGGAAGATAATTTGAGGCAAACGATAGTAGATCGTGAGTTTCTGATTGATACATGATTGCAATTTGCAGCACCTTTTTTTTTTTTAAAGCCGTGACCAAAAAAGAGAAATGGTAAAGAAAACAAAGAAGTTATTAAGAATCGTAAGCTTCAAAGCTCAAATTACAAATAGTTTTACATGCGTTGAAGGAATGGGGGGGGGGGGGGGGGGCATTCCTTGACTTGCCATTGTTCCTTTGTAAAGATCTGACATTGATGATGTTTGCCCAAACAACTTTGGAAATAGAATTTGACCTGTAACCCGACCCAACTCTTTCTTGGGCTTCCGAGTGCCAACGTACAATACCAATTGTGTTTAAACCGTGTCATAACCTTTGATTGCAATGTTTGCTGCTGGTCTATAAAGAATATATAGTTGAATCTGAATACAATCCCCATTCTGCTCAGCAGGGTGGCAGTAAACAGCCATGTCAAACATGTTTGAACTTTTTTATTCAACCCTTGGTTAACAAGCAAATAAATCCTGACATACCCTTATAAATAGAATGGCATGTAATTGCTTGAAGAGTTCCAAGTAAATGAATGTTACTAGTGATGTCCGGACGTCAATCACTTTTATATTATATTTTGAAAGCAAATTTCACAACAATGAGAGCATTTGAATGGGAATTACAGGGAATTGTATTTTTAGCCATTTGCTATGCATATTTTTTTAAGAATCGCACTTGTGCACTGCAATGCGAGATATGGGAACATACATGTTTCACACACAGCCAGCCATGTGTATGCAAATGTATGCAGACATGCAGTCTAGACATGATAAATTATGCAGCTCTTCCAATCTACATGTACACAGGCTAGGCACACACAGCAGGCCAGCTAAGCCCAGTGAGTGTGTATGCAATGTACTGCACTGGGCTGATGTATATATCGCACGCTATACACAATTTTCCACAGCATGCACAGTACACTTTTCTTACCTTAGTATAATTTCATTTGGTCATTGTGTGTGGTGTTAATGTTGATTATGATTGCCTGAAAAAAATTGCTATACAAGTTTATCCAATTGCTATACAAAAATTATTTTGTATAGCAGATTTGCTATGCAATTTTTGGGCTGGAAATTATTCCCTGGAATTATTATTATTTCCCATGTTTCTTTTAATGATCTTTCACATGGAATTGAAATCAACCAAATCAGTTACAATTAATTTTGGGGGGGCACTTCGGAAAATACCAATACTCAACGCTCCCTTTAAGTTGGGCTTGGTATAATTAAAGAGGTGGGATGCATCATTTTTTACTGTCAAAATAATTAATAAGTATTGTATGTTTTTCTTTTGTGCAGGACCATACTACTGTGGTGTAGGAGCCAACAAGGTGTACGGCCGTGACATCGTTGAGGCTCACTACAGAGCCTGCATCTACGCTGGTATCAAGATTGCAGGCACCAACGCCGAGGTCATGCCCGCCCAGTGGGAATTCCAGGTAAACTTTTCAACAAGTCTCAAAATAAACACCAATTTGGTTCACTTAAATACTCTACTTAACTTAAGGTCACCTTTGTTAAGGCCACCAGATTCAGTTTGATGGCGAATAACATTTCACAAGCCTTTGATCTTTCTTGCCCAACAAAGTCATAAAATGAATCCAGCATTAACTCTCTGTGATATGCTTTTATATAGAAATATGTGTATTTAACTCGATGATCATTAAGTCGTACCTGTACTGATGTGGTCTTCGTGTCGGAAATGTTTGTGTACAAATATGTTTACTACCGTTTTCTACCGTGCAATATGTTGACTTGAAATAGTATTAATCAATACAACAACAAAATATAACATTTTATTTCCTTGCTTTAGGTTGGACCTTGCGAAGGTATCGAGATGGGAGACCACTTGTGGATGGCCCGCTTCATCCTGCACCGAGTGTGCGAGGACTTTGGCGTCATCGCGACCCTTGACCCCAAACCCATGGAGGGAGACTGGAACGGAGCCGGCGCACACTGCAACTACAGCACGCTGGCCATGCGTGAGGATGGAGGACTCCAGTAAGTTTTTTTCTATTGTAGAAAATGTTCACAGGTTTCATTACATCAGGGTAGGAAATATACCGGGGCTGAGGGCGATTGTGCCCCTAATTTTCCAAATAGCCCCCTAAATTCAGTAGGTAGCCCCTTAAAATTTATTACCATAGGGTATTATGTTAAATATTTTGTGATATCCATCAGATTGAAAAAGTAGCCCCCTAAAATAAAAAATTAATTCTTTCCTTGCGTTACATCCTTGATGCCGATTGGTTGTTGCCATAGTAGTTACAATAGTTTGAGACTTGAAAAGTTCTATGAAACAGGGCCCTGGAAAACCTGGGAAGTCGTGGAATTTTACCAAATGTTTTCCAGGCCTTGAAAAATTGAGTCATGGAATTTCATTTTATCTGCATTTATTCAGCACCAAAATGTGAACGTTTTATAACTTATTAGTTACAAAATAAAATGAAAGAAGCACCGTGGTGAAAAGTAATCATGTTATTGATGTAAAAGGTCATTGACTTTGAGAAGTACATGTAAGTGTATGAACCCTATCTCACATTTTTTACCTTTTTGCCATTTGCAGTAGAGATGTAACTTGTAAACAGAATAACGTGGGAAATTAACAAGTGGATTGAAATAATGGGGAAGAATATATTCAACAAATTTTTCTCAATGATCATCCTTTTCATTTCTTTGTTTTTGTGTCAAAAGGCTGCTCTCGATTGAAATAACACTTTTTAGATGATAAAACACAGAAAGTTTGCGATACAAAAAGATGCCATTAGTATATATCCAAACATAAAAATTGAAAGGGATCTAATAATTGTCTAAATCCACAAAACTTAATAAAGAACTCTAGTGGTTCTCTCATACCTTATTTTTCGTATTCAATAAAACCATGGAACAGGTTTTTTTTTTCTCCTTTTTCTTAAGAATTTAGCAATTAAGTGTTCAGATTTTTAATTATCCACTGGAAAGTTATACCTGTGTAGAAAGTGATTTCAATGAGTTAGCTAATAACTTGGCCATATAACATCCAGTTAATGTGAAATTTTCTCACATTACTTGGGGGACATAGCAAATCACAAGAATACACCATTTTATCAACCATCATCACTTTTTGCACACCTACATTACTTGATCCTTTTACCAGTAAGAGATTGAACAAGCCACTAAATCACTGTTTATTCTTTCTCCTCCTTCAAACAGGGTCATGCACCAAGCCATCGAGAAGCTGAGCAAGCGCCACGCGGACCACATCCGCGCCTACGACCCCAATGACGGCCAGGACAACGCCCGCCGTCTGACCGGCAGGCACGAGACCTCCAGCATCGACGACTTCTCGTCCGGCGTGGCCAACCGCGGTGCGAGCATCAGGATACCGCGCCAATGTGGCGCCGACGGCAAGGGCTACCTGGAAGACCGTCGCCCGTCGTCCAACTGCGATCCGTACCGCGTCACCGAGGCCCTCGTCAGGACCACCATTCTGGAAGACTGGGAATCGTAGACAGGGAGAGTTGGTTGCGAACAGTTCACACCTTGAATGCTGCAAGAGACTTTATTTGTTAACAAATCAGAAAAAACTGCCGTTAAAGTGACCAATGGCAGTATAGAGCCATGCAGAGCATACTCGTATATGTGAAGTTGTTGTGTTTTGCGAAGACAAGTCCGAAATTGCCAGAAAATGAATGGCGGTATTATGAGCCATGAAGAATTTTGTGCCACGTGAATTTGTTGTCAGATTTTGTTTCTTGTTTATATAGAGAATGTATCCAAACTTTTTATAAAGGGAGAAATCATACATATGACATAGGAACCTATTGATACCAGATACATTTATCGAATTAAGCACCAAAAAAATTAGAATATGTTTATCGTTGAGTAATGATCATTTCGATAGCCTTTAGCAGTTAGATATTTTAAGTATTACCTTCTATAACGTTGTCGATTTGTAATAAAAGAACCAAATTATATACCACATTCTCGAAACATTTGATAACATCTTTATGTTGTGTACTTAATACATTTTTATATAGCTCAATGACGATCAACTGCATAGCTATGCAGTTACACTCTCAGTGCTTTTGCAGAACTAAAACATGTTGGTCACACTGTATTTATTAAGTCTTTACATTTAAACGACAATGTGTGGCATTATGTTTTTGCCAAGTTTTTTACAGAGTGTTGGGTTTGAGAGAGAAGGGGGGTAAGAGAAGTAATAATAACGTCTTCCTGTTTATTGTGGGTTCTAAAAAAGGTAGTTTTTGATGCAGTTAACATTTATCAGGAAGTGCTGGCCATTTGCCTCAAAAATTTCTTTATTCCGTAACATTTGGCATTCTGCGAAAATGGATTTAAACAAATACAGTTTGTAATTCCCTTATACAGTAAAACAATTACAATGGAGCATCAGCTATTTGCTTCAAAAATTTTATATTCCCCAACTTGTGGCATTCTGCAATAAATTGATGAAAACCAATGTATGCAATTCCATCGTTTCAGACAACTCTACAAGAGGTACTATTAGATCTGGATTTGAAAATCTTTGATCAGCCTTGAATTCTGAAATTGCCCAAGTTTGAGAACTGAACAGGCAATGTGCTCATAATAAAGAATATATTTGTTTGTTTCTTTTTTTCGAAAATGTACTGGGTTTGTTTTAAGTTATTTACACGTTTAAAAAAATTGATCAAAAGGTTTTGTGTTGGGGAAGGGGGGGGGGGGGGGGGTTAAGCTCTGCATCATTAGTAGTTACTTCATTTCAGTTGATAACGTGAATATGTTATGACTATCTATTTTAATGGTGTACAGGTTATGTTTTTATCTAGTAATAAAGCACAAGTATGAATATTTTGAAGTCCTGAATTATGTGATATTTATCTATGACATTGTACTACATGTATGTATGAAATTTGGAAAAGTTAAATAAATGTATTTGTAAATTTTGTTTCCTTCATGTACTTAAAATGTATCCTACAATGTATCATTTTCTCTGTATCTACATGTAGGGGAATCATCTGGGCAATGTCTTAACTTTTGTTTGTCTTGTTTACAATCGTCTGGGCAACACTTTTTTTTGTTTGTCTCCTTTACACTGCTCTTTCATCGCTTAAATAAGCACCCAGTTTCGTTTCCATCGTCTGCGTAGGATCTTAATTTGAAATTTGTTTGTACCTTCGGGGGGGGGGGGGGGGGGGGGGGTTCGGGGTGAATATTATTCCATTTATGTTGTCTCAGAATTTTGGTATTGTAATAAATAAATCAAGTTTGTCTATTCTGTTAAAGCACCATCTGTTTTTGTGTTATTTTTCTTTTACCATGGAATTAGTGTGTGTAAAGTTAAGTAGCTTGAAAGTGTTATGGGTAATTCCATGCAAACATGGACATCATGTTAACACAAAATAAACCCCCTTTGGCATTTGAATCATAATATTTATGTTCTCATAAGTACTTAAATGCTAGCAGCAGCTGTACAAATATTTGCGGGATTCAAACTGCCTTTTTTGTAACAAAGTGACACATTGCTTGGAATTGACAATTATACAGATCTATTTCAACCTTTGCAACATAAATTCACCCCCCTGAATACTGTTTTTAATGTGTCCCCAATACTGAGTGAATGATCAGGATGCCAATTTATGCAGACTTGACCAATTTTTTTTGGGGGGGGGGATACTTTTCAAGCATACTTGCATGATATGACACTGTATTTTGTTTTGCATTGAACTCTGCAAATTTTCGGGGTCTCTTTTTATGACTTTCAGGGGCTCTTTTTGGCATTTCAGGGGCGAATTCGCCCTGAGCCCCGTGTATTTTTGTTCACTGCTTTACTGGCTCACTGCAGTAAATTGAAATAATTTCTTGATACATACTACTCAACAATAGTTAATGATCACTTTTTTCTTAACTTGTATCTTTTCCAAGCTAGAGTGAGGTCTTACCTAGTTCTTTCATTTTTCGTTTGACTAGATGGTGTCCTCATTGGAATAAAACTAAATATGCAAGAGACATATGCAACAACTGAACCACATTTGATATTGATTACAGTGTGTTTGAGGTCATTCAGGAGTAAAATATGTCATTTCAAAATTATACACAAAATAAAAAGTGATCATTAACTTTTTTTGAGTATATACATTGTTTGATTTATACCTTTGAATTTAAAACGGCCATACTTTTAAGCGCCAAGCAAAAACTAGTTATTTTGATGGGAGTGTGTTTGTTCGCTTTGTTCGACTACAAATTTCTGAGTTTGTTTGTGTGTGTGCGTGTTGGTGTTGGTGGATGAATGGATGGTAATACACAAAGAACATTTGGTACTATTCATGACTAACATGTCAAACACAACATATTTAATTAGACCAGAGAAATGGCTTTGCCAATATATCAGGATTAAATAAATGAAACACTACGCATACACACACACACACACACAAGTCTGTCCCTGTGTTTTGACCTTGACAACTCCAGGGGGGTGTTTCACAAAGATCCTAAGTTGAACTTAACCCTAAGTTGGACTTAAAATGTATGATAAGCCATTTGTAGACTTGGAATGCAATATATTAAAAAGCAGCAAAGCTAGAATTTTAGACTTTTCATAAATGTTGCATCAAGAACATGAAATCTCTTAGATAATAGGAAAATATTAATGATTTGAAACAACATTTATGCATCTAAAAAGTACTTTTACACATTTTTGTTCCATACTTTTTAAGTCCAAGATCTTTGTGAAACACCCCCCAACTGTGGGATGTAAATTGTTACCTATGCAGGAGACTGAAGGGCATATGGAAATCATGAAAATAATAGGGTTGGGGTAGCATTTCGTAGTCAAAATCGGAAATGATTACCCTAATTAATAGAACCAATTACTCCTGTTGACTAGAATAAAGGGAAGATTCTGGCATTTTGCTTAGGGTACCAGTGGCGTAGCTATGGGGATGGGGGCACCGGTGGGGGGATGTACCCCCCTCCCCCCTCCCCCCCCAAAAAAAAAAATTTAAATTAAAAAAATATATATGTATTAGTTCACTTTTCGCTTATATATACTGTATAATTAGATATATATATAATATATATTATTTTCTTATCAGTGCCAGATTTAGCTTCCCCCTGACGGTGTCGATTCATATTCAAAGGGAGGACACATGATCGTTCTGGATGTGAAAAATTGCCCCTATTTGCAGCGTTTTCGCGTACATTTTCAGCAAATTATATCCCTTTTTAACACAAAAAACGGGTACAAATGGGCATCCAAAAGTGATGCTATTATCTTTTTGCACAAAGCCCTCAAAGGCCCTTCACAAAGGTTCCCTTTTTTCAAATTTCTCAAATAATTTGTACCCTTTTGCCCCCTAACACAATTAACAGGCATGTTACAAAGTCATTCAAAGAGGGCGACATTCCAGTGTTTTGTATAGATAGATAGATGAAGATAGATGCTTTCTTGTCATTTGAAGATTGAGATGATGATGATGATGATGATGATGGTG